>JBBPSI010000247.1:0-34296 GCA_038093515.1 Butyriboletus loyo
CTAAACAACCGACGAACCTCTTTGGCTGGTTTTATGAGTTGGATTCCTGATGCGACCGTTCGCTAACATGGTTCGTCAGACACACTGCACACAGTTCGTCTACCGAAGAAGAGAACACGCACCGGCTTACGCTTAGCTGCAGCCATCCACGAACGCCCCACGTTTGCAGTATTCCTTCTCGCCGGTGAGTTCGAACGGGATGGGGAGTTGGCGGGTCGACTGGGCGCGCTGGAACAGCCATCTGGATGATGCGAACTCTGGGTCTTTTCGCCCCTCCTGCTCACTCTCTCCAGCCACCTTTTGGCCATCTGGATGCCCCCAGACGACTCGGGAGTATCGCGGTGTTCGTCTGGACAAGGGATGATACAATCAGGAGGTCTGACGGCAGTGACATGGCTTGGGACGAACCTGACGCACCCTGATGATGATGGATAGAGGATGCAGCAGACGGTGCCTGCAGTGGCGTCAACACAAAAGCGAGAGTACAGTAAAATGAGCACAGACCTCATCAAAATCGAACAGGGCTTCAGGCGCACTGGTCGGTACCTCGGCCTTATGCCATCATGAAAACGAGCATGGAGAAGGAAAGCGACAAACTCGTACCTCGAGTAGGTCATCATCTCTGGCTTTGGCGTGGCTCTCCGACTCGGGTAGACCTGGTGTCGTCGGTTGCTGGGGGCCATCAGCTTCTTCTTCAGCTTCACTAGGCGACTAAAACAGAGGAATAACAATGTGTACATGCCAACATCATAAATGCGTAAACACTTACATGAAATGGACCATACGAGTCTGGAAGGATACCACTAAGATTGCGAATGGTGATTTTCCCGTCACCTGTTCCAGTGGCAACATAGATACAATCTATGGAGAGAGCAATTGACTGTATCTTGCGAGTGTCCTTGATGGCAGGGCCAATCTGAGCAAGTGTTGAAGCGTCCCAGAATGAGATGGTGCTTGCTGCAAAGGTGGCGAGGAACTTCCCATTGGCAGCTAGAGCGAGCCTCCCACTGTATTCGTCTCCTTCAATCTGTTCTGACTCTGCCAGTCGAAACCCAGTGGATGAATTGAAAGCCACAATTTTATTATCACTTGAGGCAACAAGAACTTGCGCCCCATCGTTCGACCATGTAAGGGGCCCAGGAGTGACTGAGCCCCATCTGCATTCCATGGCGGCCTCGATGGCGATGAGTTGGTCGCCGTTGTGACTGTCGAAGATGCGAACCCGAGAATCAAGGCAGGCAGTGGCAATTTGTTCGCCACTTGGGGAGAATTTAACTCCTTCAACATTCTTGTCATGTTGGAGTGGGCCAACCAATCTCTTCCCAGTGGTGATGTTCCAGATATTTGCTTCATGGTCACCTTTGGCAGTACCGGTGGCAAACCTGGCACTGTCAGGCGAGATGTCAACAGTCACCACCCACTTTGTACCCTCCACATGGATGGCCTTTTCTTGGATTTCGGCATCCCATACACTTGCACCCCCCTGCAAACTCCCGCACACCACCCATTTGTGGTCGTTCGACACAGCAATGGCACCAGTCAAGTCCATTTTCTGCTTTCCCACCTGTTTACCATCTGCAACTCGCCATCGTCGAATCCCATCGCCACTCCCGCTTAATAAATGCTTTCCGTCAGGGTGGAAAGCAAGTGCCCACACAGTACCAAGGTTGGAGTCATCAAGGACTATCGTATTTTCTTGCAGAATTGTCAGTATTCCACAGTCGCTCCTGAGAACTGCTACACACTGTTTTGTGTTGACGACATCTTTGCGAATGGTGTATGTCCGTATGTTTCGCAGGATCAAGAAGCAAGGTGGCGAACTCGAGTGGTAGTACAGAGAGAGTTGGATTCATAAACACGTTTCTCCCTTCTCGGTTGCGCAGGCACCTCGTGTCATTGGCGCTTATTCTTATGAACAGCCCAGCTAAGCAACCTCATTGGTCGTTGCATTGACCAGGTAATCAGTGGACGTTGGCGTCATTGAACAGTCTTGGTGTGCAACTTCCGATTGTGCGCTATATCTCCTCGGCTGACTCACTATGTTGCAGGACTAGAACCTAGCTCAGATAGCTCATCAAGGCCTCGAATGCATCCACGAATCTGTCCCCTGGGATGCTGGCGAGACGTTGGAGGAGAACATCAAAGCATGTCCCGTCTTCATGTAGACGCGAAACTCGTGGACATGCATTGGCAAGGACGGCAAATGCGTCGAGTGAGTGGATCAGGCATGATGTAACGTTCTCATCGATCTCCAGCCGGTATTTCATCTACGCTCAAGGGGCTTGACCTGCGTCGGACTCACAAATGGGTTTCCTCACCAGTGATAGCGCTTGGCACTGGTGACCATGGCATGTACTACGAACCGGACCTGGGACGTATGCATCACTGCCTCCTAGTGGCAACGGCGAAGCTCTGAGCACTTTAAAACACAAGGTTCTCCAACCGACTAAAGCCAGACAAGAAACGGAAACGGAGAACATTCAGGAAAACCTCTTTTCGAGGATATAATCTACAGTTTACGAAGTGGGGAGGGAAACAGGACCCATATTCCACTTGCGCGCGTGTCTGCGAGCAATACATGAGATGTTGCCTCTCGCTCTCGCGTTTGGTTAGACATTCGTCGGAGTTCTACATCAAGGATATCTGCACCTTCCGAGTCCCCGCTTTTGGGTGTGTCTCCATTGCTCTGAACACTAACGGAAATGTCTACTGGTTACTTTCGAGCGAGGCTGGTCCCATTAAATGACATCCTATACGACAAACGGACCACAATCGTAATCGTACATCGTTCGTCAGCAACGGTTCTACAACCAACCCCCCTCTATCTTTCGAGTTCCCCCATTTACTCTCGACGTGACGCCTTCGCATGTCCCCCCCCCAACGACAACCCCCTGCACAAACACCCGCCTCACATTGCGATCATCCCCATCAAATAAAAACCGCTTTAACCACCGCCTCACGTCCATCTCCGTCCTCCGGTCTTGGGAGCAGAGCCAGGCGCCGGTCAGGGTCACAAGGTAGAGGAGCGTCGCCACCTCGAATTTTCAGTCGGTGAAGGGACCTTTGTGGAGGCGTATCGGTGCGTCTGCCTCTATCTCCGGGTCCGAGTCCCAATCGGAGGACAGGTCGGAGCGGTCGTGTGTGTGCCCGTCGTGTCTACCGTATTTGCAATGCTTGCGGTGCCTGCAGTATTCACGCATGCGCTGATGCGCGCTTCATCCAGTTCCGCTTGGACGGAGACCATCTTCGACGCCGTACTCACCATTTAAATTGTAAGTTGATGGATTATACCCACAGCCTACATCTGTGCCAAGGCCGACCTAAGGAAAAAAAACCTGGAAGGACGACAATGATCATGAGCGAATCAACTGCGTCAAAGACTGCCTCCCGAAACCTTGACGCCGTGATCCAACAACAACCTGACCTTGGCCATCCCGCTGCTCAGATAAAAGTTGCTCGTTATGCCTGCGCCCCTCTACGATCAACACCATCTCCATCCCAGTTCACGTTGGAGAATCGTGTTCTGCCGCAGGAGGCCGAATCGGTCGGATATCGCCGCATAGGACTGAGCGACAGGGCGAAATGGGCGTTGATGATGGAATGGACGGGCAGTTTCGCTGGTGTGTGAGAGGGGCAAGTCTTGGATATGCTTGATGAGTGTGATGGTGTCCTAGAGGGAGGTTTCTGCAATGTACTAACCAGGACAGTTCCAGTCCATCTTACATTTCCATTTCTGTCAGGGGGGCTTGTATGTGAGCGTGATTGACCACCGAGTTCATGATGGGGAATGCGCATGCCGACGAACGCCCGTTGGCCTTGCACGACTCTTTTTCAGCGGGATGACATGTGTAAAGCGTATGGGGTTACTTTTTTTCTGGATAATGTCCGCGAGGATGATGGTTGCATCGAGGCGTAAGCTACCATAGTAACAGCTCATCGATCATGAGCACCCTATCGCCGCAGCGCGTACACGATCACAACTGACCACGGTGGGCCGCCTCTGCAAATCGGTCCACCGCCGATAATGAATGTGACCGCGTTCCGAAGCATTGGAATGAGCGAGCATAGGAGCAGGCGTCGGTCACTGCTTTGCGACATCGGAAATTGAGATGAGTGCAGTTGCACCGGCTTTTCGACGTGAGGCATGAACATCTCCTGGAATGACACAGGCGTCGGTGAAAACTCACGTTAAGAATGTGGACGAACCTACCTTTGTGATGCCGGGTTGGCCTCCGGAAGATGGGCCAGTCTCGATTGTGAGCCCCGAGGGTATGAACCATAGTCATCTTTCCCGACCTCTGGTCGTCATCTCTCTGCACGTCAAGGTGAGCTCCACGAAAGACTTTTTCTCAGGACACAGCAGACTCTACATTTGTAGAGGTCCTAGATAAACGGATTTATTATCAGCAGGTGATGTTCCTATCATGACTTTCATACAAGATCAGCGTCGGAGCCTGTTGCTAATGGTACTGAAGGAGGTTAATTAGAGGGGGAGGGAGAAAGCGGTTACAAAGCACGATGATGAGCAATGGACTGTTGTTGATCTCAAGACGAGGATGAAGGGGCGGTGAGCAGTGGCCCCACTGCTGCGTAGCTCGCTCCCTCGTTGTTTCTCGTTCTGGTAAAACCCGAGAACGATTGCGTCTATCGACAATTCGGAGGTCGCCACCACCACTGCAACCAGCCCCAATTGATTTGATGGCGATTGAGGGTGATCACGCGTATAACAGTCTTCGAGGTGGCGTACAAAGAATGGCGGATTTCGAGTGAGCGGCCGTTGTGCAAGAAAACCCGAAGAGGGATTCAGACGCAACTTCTTACCATGGGCAAGGCAGCCGGCCTACAACTCAGTGTTTGAGCGGAAATCCACCATGCACCAAAGACATTACAGAATACTATATGCATCGAGCCCGTATATACAGGATGTCAGAATATGTTCGACAATGATATGTTTATAACTGACGTTTTTCGGAAGCAATCGTCACTTTCAGGCACACTCGGACTACCGGGCGTACTTGGATTGCCGCTGAGTGAAGTTATAGATGAAATTCGTTGGTACCTGTGGCTGAGGCACGCTTCGCGAGACAAGCTTCAAAACATTTTGTTATGCACTTTATGATTGGCATAGGGAAAGACGAACAAGGGAGGGAGCGACAAAAGAAGCTCTTTCGTGGTTGTCGAGTGCTGACCTGTGGGTCGCAGCTCGGGCTGGACCGTGAATGAAGGCTGATGGCGAGTTCGAAGGGCAAGAGGATGATCAAGACGACAAGACTAATGACAAGATTAGGAAGCTGAAGAGGAAGAGGAGGAAAAGAGTTGACGGCGGCAAGAACGTCTGAGACGGTAGTACTTGTGGGGACAATTTACTGTCAATTCGTAGGTAAGGACACAAAACTAGTGGTGGAAAAGGAGAAAGGACAATACGACGTGATAAGGGACTGCGGGCGCAAACGTGGAGAGGTGATGAGTGAGAGAAATAAAGGTCCAGATGATGCGGTGCGGTGCGCATGTTAGCTACTGTGAGCGGTGAGTAGCAACGGTAGAATCCTTGCAGAAAATCTGGTAGCGTGGATTGGGGTGAGAATCAGCGCCGAGAGATGATTATAAGTGATGTGTATCGATAAGGAGGCACCTGTAAACCAGACGACAAAAGCGTACCGTCAGTGGACGACCGCGCCTCGTTTCTTCCATTGCTCAGTGACATGTCTCGGAGAGGTCAATGAATGGTGAGCACATCGGCGAGACATCCGAGAGTGTGATCCTGACAGGGACCAAGCAGTCGGCGAGTGCAAACAGTCCCCCCGCCAGCACCGTTCAACAGCAGGCAAAACCCATCAAAATCGATGCTCTAGACAGCATGTACCCGGTCGCCTTCCTCGTTGATGGGAAGCACATCATCGGCGGTGTCGGGGACAGAGAGATTCGACGTTGGCGAATGGAAGACGGCGTGGAGGTGGGGACGCCAATGGATACAGGAAGTTCTGTTTATGACATTGCAGCTCTACGTTGCCATCTGGATCATGATGCTAGGAAAGTGGACATCAGAGTTGTAGAACCACGTTTGGCATGGCTCCTCCATTTGTTGGACGTCGCTCCAGCATCACGAGCGGGTCGGATGACTACACTGCCTGCATCTCGTCGCCGTCGACTAGTCAGCGACTGCTCGGCCCCTTCAATCGCAACCACACCGTCACTGTCGCCAAATTCTCGCCTGACAGACGCCTCATTGCCACTACCGCGTATTACGACTCCGTTCAGATCTACGATGGTCAGAACGGCCGCCTCCTCGTCGATGTCCTAATTAAAGTCGACTCAGTGTTGAACTAATGCCTTGCTTGGACCAGCGATAGCCAGCAATATCCTGCGACAGAAACATCAACTGTCTCGACGCGTCCATCGGAACGACGCACTCTCAATGGCCCATCCACAGTAACAAGCAGCTCGGCCGTATCGCCCTGACGAGCAACAGCACGTTCACCGCAGCCTCCGTTATGTCATCGGTCTCATTCTGGGACACTACAACGCATAAGCAGATCAGGTTTGGTTTGTCTTCTAGCATTCAACTAGTGTCGTAGGGATGATCATCTCAGCAAACTGTGACCTTGCGATAGCCCGCCACGGGACAATCACGCTTCGCAGTCCCCATGGTACCCTTCCCTCACCCCATGTTAACAGTGTGAGTGCATTTGCATCGAAATCTCGCCATATGAGACGGTCTCTAATGACAAACACTTTATTGACTGCTGCAGGTTTTCGATGAGCACGATATCTAGCGCTTGAAGACAGAAAAGGCCGATCTTGAAGTGACAACCGAGTCCTTTTGTGCACAGAACAGGAATGCTGACCATCTGCTCGTAGTTGGCGCTGGTTACGTCGCTCTGTGCTCACTGTTGGTTGTCTGGTGAGTAGATCGCGCTCCAGCTGCCAATCAAGAGGACGAACTCAAGTTGAATGAATCGCATCCTGATCCTCCCAAAACTTGATTCACGAGCATAACGACTGGCAAGTATTTCCCTCATGACGGACAATAGCGACGCTTCAGACACTCAATATCGTGATGTCCACATGGATACAGCAAAGGGCATTACCATTGGTCTCCGTGACATCCGCATGGGCACAGCCAAGAGTGACTACGGTTGGAACGACGACATCAGAATGGACACCGCAAAAGCTGTAACGACTGTAAAACCGTCAGGCGTTCAGCTCTGGGAAAGGTGGAGAGCTCAGAGATGAAGCGGAAAGCCACCGTGGCGCAGCTTTGTGCTATATGAGACAACTCTTTTGTTGCATTCTACTAGGTGGTCTCACCTGCTCGGTCATAGGTCTCAAATGCCCCCAAATCAGATCATATAGATCTGAACCAGTGTCGGATTGATGCCTGGAATAGCCCGGACGGCGAGCTGCCAATTTACGAGCCCAGTCTAGAAGATATTCGTCAAGCTCGCGATCGCCGGTTGCAACCTCTTCTTTTCTACAGATTTCGACAGCAGTATTCGAGAGGCCGAACTTATTTTGTCAGCGTCAATGCCCCCACCAGGAAGACAGGCACTGGAACCGGTTTTGCTGCGGACCTAAAGTTTGAATTTCGAACTTATCCACATGCGCCAAACTCAAGGTCAAGCACGGTTGGGTGTCAGGTTATAGTTCGTTTGTACTTGGGTGCGTTTTGTTGTTTCACCGTCGCGCTTAGACCAGCAATGACAAAATATCAACGAAGTCAAAAACCTCTACTTTCATCATTCCATCTCGGGGGTATGCGACAGCGTGCGTGACAGCGACCCCACAATGCTACCGTGACCTTTCTGCCTGTACCTGTACCTCTGCCTGCCGAGACACATTGACCAGTCCCCAGCACCGTCTGGGATGCCTGATGAAATTGTGGGACCATCGCTGTCGGCCAACGATGGTTCATCGTCTGGTTCTGGCTTGCCACCTTCCTAATCGCCATGAGAAAACGCCTCTACTGCGGATGGCCAGCCTCGCTCACAATCCCAGCTATACTCTCCCGTCCACATACCCGTGACTATCGCACCTCTCTCGACGTCGACAATCAGTCCACCGTCCGGGTTTGACCTGTGCAATATATTAGCGCGTCTGGAACAACTACAGGCGTGGGTCCAGATTCCGTCGCACTCCCATGCCCACCAGACCTTGTCTTGTCAACCATCTGGATCGGCGACCGTCCCCCAATCTCCGTCGACGTCGACATCCCCACCTGCGTCTCAGCCCGTTGTCCCCATCCCCATCCCCGATGCTTTTCTGCCCCACGCCTAACTCTCTCAGTCGCCCATGAGCCATCTACAGCCCGGCTTTGCCTTTCCCGCGCACGTTCCTCAACCCCTGTTGGCACGTCAACGCCCGGGTGTGCCCATCTATGCGGTCCCCGCCGCTCACCCCGCCTCCGCACAGCATAACCTCGCCGCCCTGTCCCAACTGCCCATCCCCACCTCCACCGCTGCCCCTACTGCCCCTGTATCCACCACACTGACACCAACGCCCATCGCACCTACCGCACCCACCTACGACTCTCTCTGGTCCACAAACGCCTCACCCTCCGGATCCACCCGTGCCCTCTACCACACCCATACCGGATTCACAGCAAGCGCGATATCAGCGGGCAACGTGGCCATGTTGACACCCAGCGGGCACGCGGCCCTCATGACCGCCGAAGGCGTCTACGTAGGTGGCGCGAGCAATAGGAATGGGTAGGGGATATCAAAATCAAGCATAGATCATGGGGACCACAGGTGTGGGGGGTCGACTGTTTTTTCTTTTCCTTCATTTATGGATTAATCTGATCACACGCACATCTACCAACTATTAATGACAAATGCATTGATTTATAATTCACGTTTTTTTCGCGAGGACTGAAGATGCGACTCTACGTGGACGTTGGACGGGAATGCCAGATTAGCCCAAAGGCGCGTCGTGTCGACGTCCATTTGTCCATGATGAATGCGTTGCGCCTCCATCCACACTGGTCGAGATCGGTGGTTTGTTGTATTTGGGTCTATTATAGGATAACTTACTGCCTCGCAATGCTGCATCTCTTGTTCACTCGCTCCAGCTATAACCAGTATCAATATACCCATGTTCTTTGTGCACGCTCATACTCAGATATTCTGATTGTCCCATGTTCACTCTGCATTGCTTACTTGTGTCGAGGTATGATATTGCGCAGTGCGAAATCGGAATCGGAATCGGATGAGCAGGAGCCATCACAGCGTCGGACAGAACATCGAATCGAGATGATGGACGACGACAAACGTCGACTTTCTTCAGCTTTATGATCGGTGAACTGGGTATAAGTTACAAGTTTATCATATAAAAAATGATATCTACTCGTAACAGCTTCGAGTTCACCTCCGGCACGGAGAACGGCGTAATAAATGTCCAAACTCATAAATGAACGTCGCATACATGCATCAATGCGTCCCATCTTCGCTGACCGAGCTCCGGCACAACATCCATGCAGGTAAATTGAACGCGATTGAAACCCTAGCATTGCCCGCTTCTTGCTGCTGTATCCCACCGTAAGCCGAGCAATCAATGATAACACACACGGCGAACACGCACCACGACATGGAACCCCGATGGCACGACCAAAGGTTGAGATGCATCCTGCGTTTGCTGTGCCTAATAAACCGTGAGCTGTCTCGACGTGAACTGTTGCCACGACAAAAACATACGGAGACTGCTCTCGTCGGGTCTGCCGGACTTTGTCCGCTAGCGGAGGCATCCGTGTTTGAATGGCTCGCCTCAGCAGCCTTGGTACCCTTTTTAGGCTGACTCGGGATAAGCATGGGCGCCGACAAACGGACTAAACAACCGACGAACCTGTTTGGCTGGTTTTATGAGTTGGATTCTTGATGCGACCGTTCGCTGGCATGGTTCGTCAGACACACTGCACACAGTTCGTCTACCGAAGAAGAGAACACGCACCGGCTTACGCTTAGCTGCAGCCATCCACGAACGCCCCACGTTTGCAGTATTCCCTCTCGCCGGTGAGTCGGAATGGGATAGGGAGTTGGCAGGTCGACTGGGCGCGCTGGAACGGGCATCTGGATGATGCGAACTCTGGGTCTTCTCGCCCCTCCTGCTCACTCTCTGCAGCCACCTTTTGGCCATCTGGATGCCCCCAGACGACTCTTCTGGACAAGGGATGATACAATCAGGAGGTCTGGCGGCGGTGACATGGCTTGGGACGAACCTGACGCACCCTGATGATGATGGATAGAGGATGCAGCAGACGGTGCCTGCAGTGGCGTCAACACGAAAGCGAGAGTACAGTAAAATGAGCACAGACCTCATCAAAATCGAACAGGGCTTCAGGCGCACTGGTTGGTACTTCGGCCTTATGCCGTGATGAAAACCAGCGTCGAAAAGGAAAGCGACAAAGTCGTACCTCGAGTAGGTCATCATCTCTGGCTTTGGCGTGGCTCTCCGGCTCGGGTGGACTTGGTGTCGTTGGTTGCTGGGGGCCATCAGCTTCTTCTTCAGCCTCACTGGGCGCCTAAAACAGAGGAATAACAATGTGTACATGCCAACATCATAAATGCGTAAACACTTACATGAAATGGACCATATGAGTCTGGAAGGATACCACTGAGATTGCGAATGGTGATTTTCCCATCATCTGCTCCAGTGGCAACATAGACACCATCTGTGGAGAGAGCAATTGAGTATATGTCTTGACTGTCCTTGATGGCAGGGCCAATCCAAGCAAGTGTTGAAGTGTCCCAGAATGAGATGGTCCTTGCTGCGAAGGTGGCGAGGAACTTCCCATTGGCAGCTAGAGCGAGCCTCCCACTGTAATCATCTCCTTCAACCTGCTCTGACTCGGCCAGTCGAAACCCAGTGGATGAATTGAAAGCGACAATTTTATTATTGTGAGAGGCAATAAGAACTTGCGCCCCATCGTTCGACCATGCAAGGGGCCCAGGAGTGGCTGAGATCCATCTGCAACTCATGTTGGTCTCGATGGCGATGAGTTGGTCGCTGTTGTGACTGTCGAATATGCGAACCCGAGAGTCATCACAGGCAGTGGCAATTTGTTCGCCACTTGGGGAGAATTTAATTCCTGCAATGTCATCATTATGTTGGAGTGGGCCGACCAATCTCTTCCCAGTGGTGATGTTCCAGATGTTTGCTTCATGGTCACCTTGGGCAGTACCGGTGGCAAACCTGGCACTGTCAGGCGAGATGTCAACAGTCACCACCCACTTTGTAGCCTCCACATGGATGGCCTTTTCTTGGATTTCGGCATCCCATACACTTGCACCCCCCTGCAAACTCCCGCACACCACCCATTTGTGGTCGTTCGACACAGCAATGGCACCAGTCAAGTCCATTTCCTGCTTTCCCACCTGGTTACCATCTGCAACTCGCCATCGTCGAATCCCATTGTTACTCCCGCTTAATAAATGCTTTCCGTCAGGGTGGAAAGCAAGTGCCCACACAGTACCAAGGTTGGAGTCATCAAGGACTATCGTATTTTCTTGCAGAATTGTCAGTATTCCACAGTCGCTCCTGAGAACTGCTACACACTGTTTTGTGTTGACGACATCTTTGCGAATGGTGTATGTCCGTATGTTTCGCAGGATCAAGAAGCAAGGTGGCGAACTCGAGTGGTAGTACAGAGAGAGTTGGATTCATAAACACGTTTCTCCCTTCTCGGTTGCGCAGGCACCTCGTGTCATTGGCGCTTATTCTTATGAATAGCCCAGCTAGGTGACCTCATTGGTCGTTGCATTGACCAGGCAATCAGTGGACGTTGGCGTCATTGAACAGTCTTGGTATGCAACTTCCGATTGTGCGCTATATCTCCTCGGCTGACTTACTATGTTGCAGGACTCTATCTCGGTTGCGCGTGCCACGCGGAGTAGAACCTAGCTCAGATAGCTCATCAAGGCCTCGAGTACATCCACGATTCTGTCCCCTGGGTTGCTGGCGAGACGTTAGAGGAGAATATCAAGCATGTCCTGTCTACATGCAGACGTGAAACTCGTGGATATATATTGGCAAAGACGACAAGCCTGGGTGCATCGGGTTTGTATCCGGCAGGTCTAGCCCGGGATCACTCTCGAGTCGTTTTCTGAATTGTGACCTTGATCCCACAGCCCCTCGAATGTCCAACACTCCAAATATGCATCCTGCCAGTGCCGTTCTCTACGTCCATGAATGTGGCAGACGCATCAAGTGGGTGGATCAGGCATGATGTGACATTCTCATCGGTCTCCAGCTAGTATTTCATCTGCGATCATGGCTGCTTGACCTGCATCAGACTCACAAATGGGTTTCTTCACCAGTGATAGCGCTTGGCACCGGTGACCACGGTATGTAGTACTACGAACCAAACCTGGGACGTATGCATCACTCGCTCTGAGCACCTTAAAGGACATGGTTCTGCACCCGACTAAAGCCGGACAAGAAACGGAAACGGACTAATGCAGGTCATCCAGGAACACCTGTTCTCGAGGATGTGATCTACAGTTTGTGAAGCGGGGAGGGGAGCCACGACCCACATCCCACTTGCACTTGCGAGCAATACATGAGATGTTATCTCTCGCTCTCGCGTCTGGTTAGACATGCAAGGTGTCCTACACCCAGGACATCTGCACATTCCGAGTCCCCGCTGTGGGTGTGTCCATTGCTTACATGCCAGAAGCGGAAGATAAAGTACATTGATCATGGAACCAAACTATTGTAATCGTATGTCGTTCGTTAGCAACGCTCCTACAACCACCGACCGACCCCCCTCTCTCTTTCGAGTTTCCGCATCCACTCTCGACACGATGCATTCGCATCCCCCAACGACAACCCCTTGCACAAAGACCCGCCTCACATTGCGATCATCCCCACCAAACAAAAGCTGCTCTAGCCACCGCCTCGTCTTCTCCTTCGTCCTCTACATCTCGTGCTCGTCCACCCCCTCGCCCCACACAGCCAGGTTCTCCGTCGCGTTGTCAAGACTGACATGCAGCGCGTCGAACGCTTTCCGACCGCAAAGGACCTGATGCGGTCTTGGAGGCAGGGCCAGGCGCCGGCCAGGGTCACGAAGTAGAGGAGCGTCGCCACCTCGAGTTTTCTGTCGGTGAAAGGTCCTTTGGTGGGGGTGTGTCGGTGCCGATGGGCGTGGTGCTTGTGAGGTTCACGGTGGCACGCTGTCTCTACCTCTGTTTCCGAGTCCGAGATCGACGGATTATACCTACCGCCTACATCCATGCCAAGGCCGACTTGAGGAAAAAACCCTGGAAAGAGGACGACAATGTTGATGAGCGAATCAACTACTTCAAAGACGGCCTTCCGAAACCGAGGGGACCGGCATGCCATACCTTGACGCCGTGCTTGAATAACAACCCAACCTTGGCCATCCTGCTGCTCAAATGAAAGTCGCTCGTCGGACAATGTGCCATGCCTGCACCCTGCTTTACGATCAGCTCCATCTCCACTCCGTTACCGTTGGAGAATTGTGTTCTGCCACAGGAGGCCGAATCGGTCGTACATCGCTGCGCAGGACTCCGCGTTGAAGCATCTGAGCGCATCCTCTACCTCCCTTCGGTTCTCTGAGATGTGGGTCTGGATGGAGACATAGGGCAAGGGCGGGGCGAGCTCGCCGAGGTAAGTGGGGAGCGACAGGGCGAAACGGGGGTTGATGACAGGATGTGCGAGAGGGGCAAGTCTTGGGTGTGCTTGATGAGCGCGATGGTGTCCTGGAGGGAGGTCTTTTCAATGTAGTAACCAGGGCAGTTCCACCAAATTCATGATGGGGAATATGCATGCCAACGAAATGAGCAGTCGTCGTGCAAGATAAGGAAAGACGAACAAAGGAGGGAGCGACAAAAGAAGCCCTGTCGCGGTTGTCGAGTGCTGACTTGTGGGTCGGGGCTCGGGCCGGACCGTGAATGAAGGCTGATGGCGAGTTCGAAGGGCAAGAGGATGATCAAGACGACAAGACTAATGACAAGATTAGGAAGTTGAAGAGGAAGAGGAACAGAGTCGACGGCGGCAAGAACATCTGAGACGGTAGTACGGTGGGGACAATTTGCTGTAAATTCGTAGGTAAGGACACAAAACTGGTGGTGGCAAAGGAGAAAGGAGAAAGGACAATACGACGTGATAAGGGACTGCGCACGCAAACATGGAGAGGTGATGAGCGAGAGAAATAAAGGTCCAGATGATGCGTTGCGGTGCGCATGTTAGCTACCGTGAGCGATGAGTAGCAACGGCGAAATCCTTGCAGAAATTTGGGTAGTGTGGATTGGGGCGAGAATCAGCGCCGAGAGATGATTATAAGTGATGTATATCGATAAGGAGGCACCTGTAAAGCAGGCGACAAAAGCGTACCATGTCACTGAGCGATGGAAGAAACGACTCGTTTCTTCCATCGCTCAGTGACATGTCTTGGAGAGGTCAATGAATGGTGAGCACATCGCCGAGACATTCGAGAGTGTGATATTGCTATGGAGACCCAAGAGTTGGCGAGGGCAAACAGTCCCCCCGCCAGCACCGTTCAACAGTAGGCAAAACCCATCATACTCGGTCGCCTTCCTCGTTTGGAAGCGCATCGTGGGCGGTGTTGGGGACAAAGAGATTGGACGTCGGCGAATGGAAGACGGCGAGGAGGTGGGGACTAGTCTGGTCACCAGACTAGGCGGGGACGCCAACGGATGCAGGAAGTTCTGTTTATGACATCGCGGTGCCACGAGATGGAAAGTGGCTCGTGAGTGGGACGTACAGTGGCCGGGTGACGGTGTGGAGTGCGATGAGCCACGAAAAGCTGACTGCGTTCCGGGGACACAAGAGGGCGGTGTTTGCGGTGGACGGTCTCTCCAGCATCGCGAGCGGGTCGGATGACTACGCTGCCTGCGTCTGGTCGCCGTCGACTAGTCAGCGACTGCTCGGCTCCTTCAATCACAACCACATTGTCACTGTCGCCAAATCCTCGCCCGACAGACGCCTCATTGCCGCTGCCGCGTATTACGACTCCGTTCAGAATCTGCGACAGTCAGAACGGCCGCCTCCTCGTCGATGCCCCAATTAAAGTTGACTCACTGTTGAACTAATGCCTTGCTTGGACCAGTGATAGCCAGCAATATCTTGCGACAGAAACATCAACGTCCACCGGGACGACGCACTCTCAATGGCCCATCCACAGCAACAAGCAGCTCGGCCGTATCGCCCTGGCGAGCAACAGCACGTTCACCGCAGCCTCCGTCATGTCATCGGTCTCATTCTATGACACTACAACGCATAAGCAGATCGGGTTTGTCTTCCAGCATTCAACTAGTGTTGTAGGCATGATCATCTTTTCTAACTGTAACCTTGCGATAGCCTGCCATGGGACAATCACGCTTCGCAGTCTCCATGGCACCCTTCCCTTACCCCATGTTAACTGTGTGAGTGCATTTGCATCGAAATCTCGCCGTTTGAGACGGTCTCTAATGACAAACACTTCATTGACTGCTGCAGGTTTTCGATGAGCACGACATCTAGCGCTTGAAGGCAGAAAAGGCCGATCTTGAAGTGACAACCGAGTCTTTTCGTGCTCAGAACAGGAATGCTGACCACCTGCTCGTAGTTGGCGCTGGTTACGTCGGTCTGTGCCCACTGTTGGTTGTCTGGCGAGGTTGCTATATGAGATAACTCTTTTGTTGTATTCTACTAGGTGGTCTCACCTGCTCCGTCATAGCTCTTAAATGTCCCCAATTCAGGTCACTATTATAGATCTGAACCAGTGTCGGATCGATGCCTGGAATAGCCCGGACGACGAGCTGCCAATTTACGAGCCCGGTCTAGAAGATATTCGTCAAGCTTGCGGTCGCCGGTCCCAACCTCTTTTCTATACAGATTTCGACAGCAGTATTCGAGAGGCCGAACTTATTTTGTCAGCGTCAACGCTCCCACCAGGAAGACGGGCACTGGAACCGGTTTTGCTGCGGATCTAACCTCGCCGCCCCTGCCAAACTGCCCATTCCCACCTCTACCGCTGCCTCTACTGCGCCCGTATCCACCACACCGACACCGTCACCAACGCCCATCGCGCCCACCGCACTCACCTACGACACTCTCTGCCGTCCCCCAATCGACGTCGACGTCGACATCCCCACCCGCCTCTCAGCCCATCGTCCCCATCCCCATCCCCGGCGCTTTCCCGCCACACGCCGAACTCGCTCAGCCGCCCACGAGCCATCCACAGCCTGGCTTTGCCTTTCCCGCGTACGCTCCTCAACCCCTGTTTGGCACGTCAACGCCCATCTATGCCGTCCCCACCGCCCACCCCGCCTCCGCGCCACATAACCTCGCCGCCCCTTCCCAACTGCCCATCCCCGCCTCTACCGCTGCCTCTACTGCGCCCATATCCACCACACCCACACCAACGTCCATCGCCCCCACCGCACTGACCTACGACTCTTTCTGGTCCACACACGCATCGTCCTCCGGATCCACCCGTGCCCTCTACCGCACCCATACCGGGTTCACAGCAAGCGCGATATCAGCGGGCAATCTGGCCATGTTGACACCCGGCGGGCACGTGGCGGTCATGACCGCCGAAGGCGTCTACGTAGGTGGCGCGAGCAATAGGAATGGGTAGGGGATATCATTATAGGGACTATGCATCAAAAATAAATCATAGATCATGGGGACCACAGGTGTGGGGTGTCGACTATTTTTTCTTTCCCTTCATTTATGAATTAATCTGATCACACGCACATCTACCAACTATTAATGACAAATGCATTGATTTATAATTCACGTTTTTTTCGCGAGGACTGAAGATGCGACTCTACGTGGACTTTGGACGGGAATACCAGATTAGCCCAAGGCGCGTCGTGTCGACGTCCATTTGTCCATGATGAATGCGTTGCGCCTCCATCCACACTGGTCGAGATCAGCGGTTTGTTGTAATTGGGTCTGTTATGGGATAACTCACTGTCTCGCAATGCTGCATCTCTTGTTCACTCGCTCCAGCTATAACCAGTATCAATATACCCACGTTCTTTGTGCACGCTCATGCTCACATATTCTGATTGTCCCATGCTCACTCTGCATTGCTCACTTGTGTCGAGGTATGAATTGTGCAGTGCGAAATCGGAATCGGATGAGCAGGAGCCATCACAGCGTCGAACAGAACATCAAATCGAGATGATGGACGACGACAAACGTCGACTTTCTTCAGCTTTATGATCGGTGAACTGGGTATAAGTTACAAGTTTACTTCCCATATAAACAATGATATCTACTCATAACAGCTTCAAGTTCACCCCACGCGCGGAGAACGGCGTGATCAATGTCCAAATGCATGAATCATCATCGCATACATGCCACATGCATCGATCAATGTGTCCCATCTTCGTTGACCGAGCTCCGGCACAATATCCATGCAGGTAAATTGAACGCGATCGAAACCCTGGCGTTGCCCGCTTCTTGCTGCTGTATCCCACTGTAAGCCGAGCAATCAATGGTAACACACACGGCGAACGCGCACCATGACATGGAACCCCGATGGCACGACCAAAGGTTGAGATGCATCCTGCGTTTGCTGTGCCTAATAAACCGTGAGTTGTCTCGATGTGAATTATCGCCACGACAAAACCATACGAAGACTGCTCTCGTCGGGTCTGCCGGACTTTGTCCGCTAGCGGAGGCATCCATGTTCGAACGGCTCGCCTCAGCAGCCTTGGTACCCCTTTTAGGCTGACTCAGGATAAGCATGGGCACCGACAAACGGACTAAACAATCGACGAACCTCTTTGGCTGGTTTTATAAGTTGGATTCCTGATGCGACCGTTCGCTGGCATGGTTCGTCAGACACACTGCACACAGTTCGTCTACCGAAGAAGAGAACACGCACCGGCTTACGCTTAGCTGCAGCCATCCACGAACGCCCCACGTTTGCAGTATTCGTTCTCGCCGGTGAGTTGGAACGGGATCGGGAGTTGGCGGGTCGACTGGGCACACTGGAAGGGCGATCTGGACGTGAACTCTTGCTCCTTTCATCCCTCTTGATCACTGTCTGTAGCCACCTTTTGGCCATCCGGATCCCCCCAGACGACTCAGGAGTATCGCGGTGTTCGTCTGGACGAGGGGTGATACAATCAGGAGATCTGGCGGTGGTGACATGGCTTGGGACGAACCTGACGCACCCTGATGATGATGGATAGAGCATGCAGCAGACGGTGCCTGCAGTGGCGTCAACACGAAAGCGAGAGAACAGTAAAATGAGCACAGACCTCATCATAGTCGAACAAGGGCTCAGGCGCACTAATTGGTACCTCGGCCTTATGCCATCATGAAAACGAGCGTGGAGAAGGAAAGCGACAAACTCGTACCTCGAGTAGGTCATCATCTCTGGCATTGGCGTGACTCTCCGGCTCAGGTGGACTTGGTGTCATTGGTTGCTGGGGGCCATCAGCTTCTTCTTCAGCTTCACTAGGCTCCTAAAACAGAGGAATAACAATGTGTACATGCCAACATCATAGATGCGTGAACACTTACATGAAATAGACCATACGAGTCTGGAAGGATACCACTAAGATTGCGAATGGTGATTTTCCCGTCACCTGTTCCAGTGGCAACATAGATACAATCTATGGAGAGAGCAATTGACTGTATCTCGCGAGTGTCCTTGATGGCAGGGCCAATCTGAGCAAGTGTTGAAGCGTCCCAGAATGAGATGGTGCTTGCTGCAAAGGTGGCGAGGAACTTCCCATTGGCAGCTAGAGCGAGCCTCCCATTGAATCCGCCTTCCTCAACCTTCTCTGACTCAGCCAGTTGAAACCCAGTGGATGAATTGAATGCCACGATTCGATTATCGCCAGAAGCAACAAGAACTTGCTGCCCATCGTTCGACCATGTAAGGGGCCCAGGAGTGGCTGAAATCGATTTGCATCTCGTGTTGGCCCCACTGATTGTGATGAGTTGGTCGCCGTTGCGACTGTCGAAGATGCGAACCAGAGAGTAATTGCAGACAGTGGCGATGCATTCACCACTTGGGGAGAATTTAATTCCTGCAATGTTCTTGTCATGTTGTAGTGGGCCGACCAATCTCTTCCCAGTGAGGATGTTCCAGATGTTTGCTTTACTGTCATGTTCTTCGGCAGTACCAGTGGCAAACCTGGCACTGTCAGTCGAGACGTCTACAGTCGCCACCCACTTTGTACCCTCCACATGGATGGCCTTTTCTTGGATTTCGCTGTCCCATACACTTGCTCCCTGCTGCCGAGTCCCGCACACCACCCATTTGTGGTCATTTGACGCAGAAATGGCGCCGATGATATCCATTTCCTGCCTTCCCACCTGTTTACCATCTGCAATTCCCCGTCGTTGAATCCCATAGGTACCCCCGCTTAATAAATGCACTCCGTCGGGGTGGAAAGTGACTGTCCACACATTGCCGAGCCTGTCGTCCCCAGCGTCAAGTACTATCATATTGTCTTGCTGAATTGTCAGCATTGCACTGTCACTCACGAGAATTGCTACACACTGTTTTGCGTCGACGACATCTTTGCTAATGGTGTACGTCCGTCGGTTTCGCAGTGTCACGAAGTAAGATGTTGAAGTCGAGTGGTGGTACGCAGAGAGTTGGATTCATAAACACGTTTCTCCCTTCTCGGTTGCACAGGCACCTCGTGTCATCGGCGCTTATTCTTATGATCAGCCTCGCTAGGCGATCTCATTGGCCGTTGCATTGACCAGGCAATCAGTGGACGTTGGCGTCATTGAACAGTCTTGGTGTGCAACTTCCGATTGCGCATTGTATCTCCTCGACTGACTTGCTAAGTTGCAGAACGCTATCTCGATTGCACATGCCATGCGGAGTAGAACCTAGCCCAGATAGCTCATCAAGGCCTCGAGTGCATTCACGAATACGTCCCCTGGGTCGCTGTCGAGACGTTGTAGGAGAACATTAAGCATGTCCTGTCTACATGCAGACACGAAACTCGTGGATATATATTGGCAATGATGGCAAGCCTGGGTGCATCGGGTTTGTATCCGGCAGGTCTAGCCCGAGATCACTCTCGAGTCGTTTTCTGAATTGCGACCTTGATCCCACAGCCCCTCGAATGTCCGACACTCCAAATATGCATCCTGCCAGTGTCGTTCACTATGTCCATGAATGTGGCAGACGCATCAAGTGGGTTGATCAGGCATGATGTGACGTTCTCATCGATCTCCAGCTAGTATTTCATCTACGCTCATGGCTGCTTGACCTGCGTCGGACTCACAAATGGGTTTCCTCACCAGTGATAGCGCTTGGCACTGGTGACCATGGTATGTAATACGAACCGGACCTGAGACGTATGCATCACTCCCTCCCAGTGGCAACGGCGAAGCTCTGAGCACTTTAAAGCACAAGGTTCTCCAACCGATTAAAGGCAGACAAGAAACGGAAACGGAGAACATTCAGGAACACCTCCTTTCGAGGATATGATCTACAGTTTACGAAGTGGGGAGGGAAACAGGACCCATATTCCACTTGCGCGCGCGTCTGCGAGCAATACATGAGATGTTTCCTCTCGCTCTCGCGTTTGGTTAGACATTCGTCGGTGTTCTACATCCAGGACATCTGCACCTTCCGAGTCCCCGCTTTTGGGTGTCTCCATTGCTCGCATGCCAGAACCAGAAGATAAACCAGATCTGGAAGTCATCAAGGATCGTTCTGAAAACTAACGGAAAGACCTATCGGTTCCTTTCGACCAAGGCTGGTCCCATTAAATAACTTTCATAGTACAGAATGACATCCTATACAACAAGCGGACGACGATCGTAATCGTACATCGTTCATTAGCAATGCTCCTACAACCAACTAACCAATGCCCGCCTCACATTACGATCATCCCCACCAAACAAAAGCCGCTCCAACCACCGCCTCACGTTCACCTCCGTCCTCTGCATCTCGTGCCACCCCTCGCCCCACGCAGCTGGGTTCCCGATCGCGTCATCGAGACTGACGTGGAGCGCGTCAAACGCTTTGCCGACGGCAAAGGACGCAGTACGGTCTTGGGGGCAGCAGAAGCAGAGCGAGGGGCCAGGATCGCGAGGTTGAGGAGCGTCGCCACCTCCGGTTTTCTGTCGGTGAAGGGGACCTTTGGTGGGGTGTGTCGGTGCCGATGGCTGTGGTGCTTGTAGGGTCACGGCGGCACGCTGTCTCTACCTCTGACTCCGATCCTGACTCGCCGAGTCCGAGTCCGAGATCGACGGATTATACCCACCGCCTACATCCGTATCAAGGCCTACTTGAGGAAAAAAACCCGCAAGGAGAACCACAATGTTCAGGAGCCAATCAATCATGCCAATCACGGCCTCCCGAAACCGAGGGGACCAGCATGCCATGCCTTGATAAAAGTTGCTCATTGGACAATGCGCTACGCCTGCACCCCGCTCTACGATCAGCTCCATCTCCATCCCTGTTAATGTCGGAGAATCGTGTTCTGCCCCAGGAGGCCGAATCGGTCGGATATCGCCGCATAGCACTCCGCGTTGAGGCGTCTGAGCGCGTTCTCTACCTCTTTTTTGTTTTCCAAGATGTGGGTGTGGATGGAGACATGGGACAAGGGCGCGGCGAGCTTGCCGAGGTCAGTCAGGAGCGACAGGGCGAAACGGGCGTTGATGATGGAATGGACGAGCAGTTTCGCTAGTGAGTGAGAGGGGCAAATCTTGGATGTGCTTGATGAGTGTAATGGCGTCCTAGAAGGAGGCTTTTGCAATGTACTAACCAGGACAGTTCCAGTCCATCTTACATTTCCATTTCTGTCAGGGGGGCCTGTATGTGAACGTGATCGAACACTGAGTTCATAACCGACGAACACCCGTTGGCCTTCAACACGACTCTTTTTCAGTGGGATGACATGTGTAAAGCGTATGGGGTTACTTTTCTTGTGGATAATGTCCGCGAGGATGATGGTTGCATCGAGGCGTAAGCTACCATAGTAACAGCTCATCGATCATGAGCACCCTATCGCCGCAGCGCGTACACGATCACAACTGACCATGGTGGGCCGCGTCTGCAAATCGGTCCACCGCCGATAATGAATGTGACCGCGTTCCGAAGCATTGGAATGAGCGAGCATAGGACCAGGCGTTGGTAACTGCTTTGTGACATCGAAAAACCAAGATGAGTGCAGTTGCACCGGCTTGTCGACGTGAGACATGAACATATCCTGGAATGACACGGACGTTGGCGAAAACTCACCTCAAGAATGTGGACGAACCTACCTTTGCGATGCCGGGTTGGCCTCCGGAAGATGGACCAGTCTCGATTGTGATCCCCGAGGGTATGAACCGTAGTCATCTTTCCCGACCTCTGGTCGTCATCTCTCTACCCGTCAAGGTGAGCTCCACGAAAGACTTTTTCTCAGGGCACAGCAGACTCTACATTTGTAGAGGTCCTAGATAAACGGATTTATTATCAGCAGGTGATGTTCCTATCATGACTTTCATACAAGATCAGCGTCGGAGCCTGTTGCTAATGGTACTGAAGGAGGTTAATTAGAGGGGGAGGGAGAAAGCGGTTACAAAGCACGATGATGAGCAATGAACTGTTGTTGATCTCAAGACGAGGATGAAGGGGTGGTCATCATCCTTGAGCAGTGGCCCCACTGCTGCGTAACTCGCTCCCTCGTTGTTTCTCGTTCTGGTAAAACCCGAGAACGATTGCGTCTATCGACAATTCGGAGGTCGCCACCACGACTGCAACCAGCCCCAATTGATTTGATGGTGATTGAGAGTGGTCACGCATAGAGCAATCTTCAAGGTGTGGTGTACAAGGAATGACGGATTTCGAGTGAGCGGCCGTCGTGCAAGAAAACCCGAAGAGGGATTCAGACGCAACTTCCTACCATGGGCAAGGCAGCCGGCCTACAACTCAGTGTTTGAGCGGAATTCCACCATGCACCAAAGACATTACAGAATACTATATGCATCGAGCCCGTATATACAGGATGTCAGAATATGTTCGACAATGATGTGTTTATAACTGACATTTTTCGGAAGCAATCGTCACTAGCAGGCACACTCGGACTACCAGGCGTACTTGGATTGCCGCTGAGTGAAGTTATAGATGAAATTCGTTGGTACCTGTGGCTGAGGCACGCTTCGTGAGACAAGCTTCAAAACATTTTGTTATGCACTTTATGATTGGCATAGGGAAAGACGAACAAGGGAGGGAGCGACAAAAGAAGCTCTTTCGTGGTTGTCGAGTGCTGACCTGTGGGTCGCAGCTCGGGCTGGACCGTGAATGAAGGCTGATGGCGAGTTCGAAGGGCAAGAGGATGATCAAGACGACAAGACTAATGACAAGATTAGGAAGTTGAAGAGGAAGACGAAAAGAGTCGACGGCGGCAAGAACGTCTGAGACGGTAGTACTTGTGGGGACAATTTACTGTCAATTCGTAGGTAAGGACACAAAACTAGTGGTGGCAAAGGAGAAAGAACAATACGACATGATAAGGGACTGCGGGCGCAAACGTGGAGAGGTGATGAGTGAGAGAAATAGAGGTCCAGATGATGCGTTGCGGTGCGCATGTTAGCTACTGTGAACGGTGAGTAGCAACGGTAGAATCCTTGCAGAAATTTGGGTAGTGTGGATTGGGGTGAGAACCAGCGCTGAAAGATGAATATCAGTGTGTGAGCTGATGTATATCGATAAGGAGGCACCTGTACAGCAGGGGACAAAGGCGCATCGTCAGTGGACGACCACGCCTCGTTTCTTCCATCGCTCAGTGACATATCTCGGAGAGGTCAATGAATGGTGAGCACACCGGCGAGACATTCGAGAGTGTGATCCAGACAGGGACCAAACAGTCGGCGAGTGCAAACAGTCCCCCCGCCAGCACCGTTCAACAGCAGGCAAAACCCATCAAAATCGATGCTCTAGACAGCATGTACCTGGTCGCCTTCTTCGTTGATGGGAAGCACATCATGGGCGGTGTCGGGGACAGAGAGATTCGACGTTGGCGAATGGAAGACGGCGTGGAGGTGGGGACGCCAATGGATACAGGAAGTTCTGTTTATGACATTGCAGCTCTACGTTGCCATCTGGATCATGATGCTAGGAAAGTGACATCAGAGTTGTAGAACCACGTTTGGCACGGCTCCTCCATTTGTTGGACGTCTCTCCAGCATCACGAGCGGGTCGGATGACTACACTGCCTGCATCTCGTCGCCGTCGACTAGTCAGCGACTGCTCGGCCCCTTCAATCGCAACCACACCGTCACTGTCGCCAAATTCTCGCCTGACAGACGCCTCATTGCCACTACCGCGTATTACGACTCCGTTCAGATCTACGATGGTCAGAACGGCCGCCTCCTCGTCGATGTCCTAATTAAAGTCGACTCAGTGTTGAACTAATGCCTTGCTTGGACCAGCGATAGCCAGCAATATATTGTGACAGAAACATCAACTGTCTCGACGCGTCCACCGGGACGACGGACTCTCAATGGCCCATCCACAGCAACAAGCAGCTCAGGTGTATCGCCCTGACGAGCAACAGCACGTTCACCGCAGCCTCCGCCATGTCATCGGTCTCATTCTGGGACACTACAACGCACAGCAGACGGGTTTGTCTTCCAGCATTCAACTAGTGTCGTAGGGATGATCATCTCAGCAAACTGTGGCCTTGCGATAGCCTGCCACGGGACAATCACGCTTCGCAGCCTTCATGACACCCTCCCCTCCCCTCATGTTAACAGTGTAGGTGCATTTGCATCGAAATCTCGCCGTATGAGACGGTTTCCGATGACAAACATTTTATTGACTGCTGCAGGTTTCCGCTGAGCACGACATTTGGCAGAAAGGCCGATCTTGAAGCGACAACAGAGTCCTTTCGTGCACAGAGCAGGAATGCTGACCACCTGCTCGTAGTTGGCGCTGAGTATGTCGGTCTGTGCTGGTTGTCTGGCGAGGTTGCTATATGAGATAACTCTTTTGTAGCATTCTACTAGGTGGTCTCACCTGCTCCGTCATAGCTCTCAAATGCCCCCAATTCAGGTCATATAGATCTGAACCAGTGGCGGATTGATGCCTGGAATAGCCCAGACGATGAGCCGCCAATTTACGAGCCCGGTCTAGAAGATATTCGTCAAGCTCGCGATCGTCGGTCGCAACCTCTTCTTTTCGACAGCTGTATTCGAGAGGCCGAACTTATTTTGTCAGCGTCAATGCTCCCACCAGGAAGACGGGCACTGGAACCGGTTTTGCTTCGGACCTAAAGTTTGAATTTCGAACTTATCCACATACGCCAAACTCAAGGTCGAGCACGGTTGGGTGTCAGGTTATAGTTCATTTGTACTTGGTTGCGTTTTGTTGTTCACCGTCGCGCTTGGACCAGCAACGACAAAATCTCAACGGAGTCGAAAACCTTTACTTTCATCATTCTATCCCAAGAGTATGCGACAGGGTGCGTGACAACGACCCCACACTGCTACCGTGACCTTTCCACCTGTACCTGTACCTCTGCCTGCCGAGACACACATTGACCAGTCCCCAGCACCGTCTGGGATGCCTGATGAAATTGTGGGACCATCGCTGTCGGCCAACGATGGTTCATCGTCTGGTTCTGGCTCGCCACCTTCCTAATCGCCATTAGAAAACGCCTCTACCGCGGATGGCCAGCCTCGCTCACAATCCCAGCTATACCCTCCCGTCCACATACCCGTGACTATCGCATCCCTTTCAACGTCGACGAACGGTCCACCGTCCGGGTTTGACCTGTGGGATCCCAATGTATTGGCGCGTCTGGCACAACTACAGGCGTGGGTTCAGATGCCGTCGCACTCCCATGCCCACCAGATCTTGTCCCATCAATCATCTGGATCGGCTACCAACTATTAATGACGAATGCATTGATTTATAATTCACGTTTTTTTTTGCGAGGACTGAAGATGCGACTCCACGTGGACGTTGGACGGGAGTGCCAGATTAGCCCAAAGGCGTGTCGTGTCAATGATGAATGCGTTGCGTCTCCGTCCACACTGGTCGAGATCAGTCGTCGCGGACCCGACCTAGTTTGTTGTAATTGGGTCTCAGGTTATGGGATAAACTCACTGCCTCGCAATGCTGCATCTCTCGTTCACTCGCTCCAGCTATAACTGGTACCAATATACCCAAGTTCTTTGTGCACGCTAATACTCACGTATTCTGGTTGTCCTATGTTCACTCTGCATTGCTCACTTGTGTCGAGGTATGAATTGTGCGGTGCGAAATCGGAATCGGATGAGCAGGAGCCATCATAGCGTCGGACAGAACATTGAATTGAGATGATGGACGACGACGTTGACTTCTGCTTCAATTATGAGCGGAAAGCTGGGTATAAGTTTGCTTCCCATATGAACAATGATATCTACTCATAACAGCTTCCAGTTCACCTCCGGCACGGAGAATGGCGTAATAAATGTCCAAACTCATAAATGAACGTCGCATACATGCATCAATGCGTCCCATCTTCGCTGACTGACCCCCGGCAGCACGAGCACTGGCAGAACAACCATGCGGGTAACTTGAACGCGATCGCAACCATAGTGTCGCCTGCTTCTTCCTGCTGTATTCCGCCGCGAGCCGGGCAATCAATGTTAATAGACAAGGTGAACGCGCACCATGACATGGACCCCCGTTCGCACGACCGAGGGTTGAGATGCATCCTGCGTTTGCTGTGCCTAATAAACCGTGAGTTGTCTCGATGTGAATTATCGCCACG
This sequence comes from Butyriboletus loyo, assembly GCA_038093515.1. Taxonomy (NCBI): domain Eukaryota; kingdom Fungi; phylum Basidiomycota; class Agaricomycetes; order Boletales; family Boletaceae; genus Butyriboletus; species Butyriboletus loyo. The sequence goes on from JBBPSI010000247.1 coordinate 26,697, forward strand.
ACAAAAACATACGGAGACTGCTCTCGTTGGGTCTGCCGGACTTTGTCCGCTAGCGGAGGCATCCATGTTCGAACGGCTCGCCTCAGCAGCCTTGGTACCCCTTTTAGGCTGACTCGGGATAAACATCGACGCCGACAAATGGACTAAACAACCGACGAACCTCTTTGGCTGGTTTTATGAGTTGGATTCCTGATGCGACCGTTCGCTAACATGGTTCGTCAGACACACTGCACACAGTTAGTCTACTGAAGAAGAGAACACGCACCGGCTTACGCTTAGCAGCAGCCATCCACGAACGCCCCAGGTTTGCAGTATTCACTCTCGCCGGTGAGTTCGAACGGGAATGGGAGTCGGCAGGTCGACTGGGCGCGCTGGAACGGGCATCTGGATGATGCGAACTCTGGGTCTTCTCGCCCCTCCTGCTCACTCTCTGCAGCCACCTTTTGGCCATCTGGATGCCCGCAGACGACTCGGGAGTATCGCGGTGTTCGTCTGGACAAGGGAGGATACAATCAGGAGGTCTGGCGGCGGCGACATGGCTTGGGACGAACCTGACGCACCCTGATGATGATGGATAGAGGATGCAGCAGACGGTGCCTGCAGTGGCGTCAACGCGAAAGCGAGAGTACAGTAAGATGAGCACAGACCTCATCAAAATCGAACAAGGCTTCAGGCGCACTAATTGGTACCTCGGCCTTATGCCATTATGAAAACGAGCGTGGAAAAGGAAAGGGACAATTCGTACCTCGAGTAGGTCATCATCTCTGGCATTGGCGTGACTCTCCGGTGGACTTGGTGTCGTTGGTTGCCGGGGGCCATCAGCTTCTTCTTCAGCTTCACTAGGCTCCTAAAAAAGAGGAATAATAATGTGTACATGTCAACATCATAAATGCGTAAACACTTACATGAAATGGACCATACGAGTCTGGAAGGAGATCGCCGAGATTGCGAATAATGATTTCCCCATAATCTGTTCCACTGGCAACATAGACACCATCTGTGGAGAGAGCAATTGACTGTATCTTGCGAGTGTCCTTGATGGCAGGGCCAATCTGAGCAAGTGTTGCAGTGTCCCAGAACGAGATGGTCCTTGCTGCGAAGGTGGCGAGGAACTTCCCATTGGCAGCTAGAGCGAGCCTCCCTCTGTATTCGTCTACTTCAATCTGTTCTGACTCGGCCAGTCAAAACCCAGTGGATGAATTGAAAGCCACAATTTAATTATCACGAAAAGCAACAAGAACTTGCTGTCCATCGTTCGACCATGTAAGGGGCCCAGGAGTGGCTGAGACCCAAGTGTGTCCTGTGTTGGCCTCGATAGTGATGAGTTGGTCGCCGTTTCGACTGTCGAATATGCAAACCCGATCATCATTGCAGGCAGTGGCAATTTGTTCACCACTTGGGGAGAATTTAATTCCTTTAATGTCATTGTTATGTTGGAGTGGGCCGACCAATCTCTTCCCAGTGGTGATGTTCCAAATGTTTGCTGTACTGTGATCACCTTCTTTGGCATACGGGTGGCAAACATGGTACTGTCAGGCGAGATGTCAACAGTCGCCACCCACTTTGTACCCTCCACATGAAGGGCCTTTTCTTGGATTTCGGCATCCCATACACTTGCACCCCCCTGCAAACTCCCGCACACCACCCATTTGTGGTCGTTCGACACAGCAATGGCGCCAGTGATGTCCATTTCCCGCTTTCCCACCTGTTTACCATCTGCAACCTGCCATCTTTGAATACCCTTGCTGCTCCCGCTTAATAAATGCATTCCATCAGGGTGGAAAGCAAGTGCCCACACAATACCAAGGTTGGAGCCATCAAGCACTATCGTATTTTCTTGCAGAATTGTCAGCATTCCAAAGTCGCTCCTGAGAACTGCTACACACTATTTTGCGTTGATGACATCTTTGCGAATGGTGTATGTCCGTATGTTTCGCAGGATCAAGAAGCAAGGTGGCGAACTCGAGTGGTAGTACAGAGAGAGTTGGATTCATAAATACGTTTCTCCCTTCTCGGTTGCGCAGGCACCTCGTGTCATTGGCGCTTATTCTTATGAACAGCCCAGCTAGGTGACCTCATTGGTCGTTGCGTTGACCAGGCAGTCAGTGGACGTTGGCGTCATTGAACAGTCTTGGTGTGCAACTTCTGATTGTGCGCTATATCTCCTCGGCTGACTGACTATGTTGCAGGACTCTATCTCGATTGTGCATGCCACGCGGAGTAGAACCTAGCTCAGATAGCTCATGAAGGCCTCGAATGCATCCACGAATCTGTCCCCTGGGTTGCTGGCGAGACGTTGGAGGAGAGCATCAAGCATGTCCTGTCTACATGCAGACACGAAGCTCATGGACATGCATTGGCAAGGACGGCAGATGCGTCAAGTGAGTGGATCAGGCATGATGTAACGTTCTCATCGATCTCCAGCTAGTATGACTCACAAATGGGTTTCCTCACCGGTGGTAACGGCGAGGCTCTGAGAACTTAAAAGCACAAGGTTCTCCAACCAACTAAAGGCAGACAAGGGACGGAAAGGGACTAATGCAGGACATTCGGGAACGCCTGTTCTCGAAGATATGATCTACAGTTTGTGAAGCGGGGAAGGGGAGACATATTCCATTTGCGCTCGCGTCTGCGAGCAATACATGAGATGTTATCTCTCGCTCTCGCGTTTGGGTAGACATTCGTCGGTGTTCTACATCCAGGATATCTGCACCTTCCGAGTCCCCGCTTTTGGGTGGTTTCCACTGCTCGCACGCTAGAACCGGAAGATAAAGCACATCATGGAAGCCATCAAGGATCGTTCTGAACACTAGTGGAAAGACCTACCAGTTCCTTTCGACCAAGGCTGGTCCCATTAAATAACTTTCATTTCCGCAGTATACCAACGACATCCTATACAACGACTGTAATCGTACGTCGTTCGTTAGAAATGCTCCTACAACCACCAACCAAACCCCCACTCTTTCGAGTTTCCGCATTCAGTCTCGACACGACGCATTCGCATCTCCCAACGACAACCCCTTGCACAAACGCCCGCCTCACATTGCGATCATCCCCATCAAACAAAAGCCGCTCCAACCACTGCCTCACGTTGTCCTCCGTCCTCTGCATCTCGTGTTTGTCCACCCCCTCGCCCCATACAGCCAGGTTCTCCGTCGAGTCGTCGAGACTGACGTGGAGCGCGTCGAACGCCTTCCGACCGCAAAGGACCCGATGCGGTCTTGGAGGCAGCAGAGCGAGGAACCTTTGGTAGGGGTGTGCTGGTGCCGATGGCCGTGGTGGTCGCCATGTTCGTGGCGCTTGTGGGGTTCATGGCGGCAAGCTGCCTCTGCCTCTGTCCCGGGTCCGAGTCCGAGTTCGAATCGGGGGACAAGTCGGAGCGCTCGTTGCCCGCCGTGTCTACCGTGTTTGCCGTGTTTTCAGTGCCCACGCATGCGCTGACGACGCGCTTCAGCCAGTTCCGCTTGGACGGAGACCATCTTCGACGCTGTACTCGCCATCTGATTCGTGTACAAGGTCGACGGATTATACACACCGCCGACATCCGCGCCAAGGCTGACCCTTAGCTCTATCTCCTTCTCCGTCGACTACACTCCGTGTCCGAGAATCGTGTTGTGTCCCGAATCGGTCGTATATCGCCGCGTAGGAGTAGGGGTCGAGCGTTTGAGTGCGTCCTCTATCTCCCTTCGGTTTTCCGAGATGTGGGTCCGGATGGAGACATGGGACAAGGACGCGACGAGCTTGCCAAGGTCAGTGAGGAGTTGTTCGCTGCAGGACAGGACGAAACGGGGGGTTGATGATGGGATGGACGAGCGGATCGTTGGGGCAAGGCTCGGATGTACTTGATGAGTGAGATGGTGTCCTGGAGGGAGGTCTTTTCAATGTACTAATCAGGACAGTTCCAGCCCATGTTGTATTTCTGTCAGGGGGGCCTGTACGTGAACAGTGATCGAACACCGAGTTCATGATGGGGAATACGCAGGCCGACGAACGCCCGTTGGCCCTTTTCAGTGGGATGGCATGTGTGAAGCGTACGAGGTTACCTTTCTTGTGGATAATGTCCGCGAGGACGATGGTTGCATCGAGGTATAAGCTACCGTAGTAGCAGCCCGCCGACCGTTTTCTGTCGATCGCGAGCTCCCGATCGCCGCAGCGCGTACATGATCACGTACCCCATATGCAACGGAGTGACCAACGGCATCGTTGTACGCGTGCTCGGCATATGCCTTATTTTCAAACTTGGATTCTGTGGGGGAAAATGTATTCAAGTCGGGGAGTTCGTAGTCAGCGCCTCCGGGCAAAAAAAAAAGGCACGTCTCGGTGCGGTGTGGGTGTGGAACTTCACTCACTCCACTCGTGGACGCTGATTCTGGAAGATGCGATGAAGGCATACGATTAAACGCTATTATTCCGCGAATGATCTGGGTTGTTGTAATTCAAGGTGTATTCTTGTTGTCCCGTAGTCACTCTGCGTTGCTCATTTATGTCGAGGTATGAATTGCAACCGGATGAGCGGAGCTATCACAGCGTCGGACGGAAACATCGAATTCAGATGCTGGGCGGCGGCGACCAACGTTGACTTTCTTCAGCTTTATGGGCGGCGAACCGGGTACAAGTTTGCTTCCCATATGAACAACGATATCCACTCATAAGAGCTCTAAGTTCACGCCACGCGCGAAGTATGGCGTAATATGCAACCGTAGCGTTACCTGCTTCTTGCTGTATGCCACCGTGAGCCGAGCAATCAAAGTTAAAACACACGGTGAACGCGCACCACAACATGGACCCCCGTTGGCACGACCAAGGGTCGAGATACATCATTCCCTAATAAAATGTGAGTTGTCTCGACGTGAAGTGTCGCCACGACAAACACATACGGAGACTGCTCTCATTGGATCTGCAGGACTTTGTCCACTAGTGGAGGCATCCATGTTCGAATGGCTCGCATCAGCAACCTTGGTATCCATCTTGGGCCGAACATCGGCGCCGACAAACGGATTAAACAACCGACGAACCTGTTTTGCCGGTTTTGCCTTTGCGGATATTACTTGGATTTCTGCTGCGACCGTTCGCTGACACATTGGCGCTGTTGCGTGGTACCGGAGGCGTCGGGAAATCGTGCTTCATGGGTCCACGGAGCAACCGTCGCGATTCGCGCTGAATCGATGGGCAAGTAGTTGCGGCGCTCCACCGTGTGGTTCGATGAGATTCGATAAAGTGCTGCGAGATCTGCGAACGCGGACGGCAATACTGTTACAGAGGTTGTTAGGGCAGAAAAGGAAGAAGATTTCGAAAAGGTGGCTCAATATTTTATGTTTCAGGCATCGAATGGATACGAGGGTCCAGTTTAGCCGTGCGTCGTTGACATATGTATTTACGATGACCATTGGGGAATGGTGACGAGGCACCCTGCGGCCAATTCATGGAGCCCAACCATAGCTCACTCATGGTGGCGCCTTTGTGCCAAGGAGTCTCCATTGATCATCAGATAAGGCCCACACGAGCATTACTAGAATCAGATAACGCCATGACAGCGGAAAGACCGTGTTGAGATGGATTACGGAAGACATAAACTTTCCTGGGATGCTGTAGATTTGAACAGAACACGGAATAGTAATAGTAATGGACGATGGTGGCGGCGCACAAATATGGTGGGAAAGAGGTTTCTGTGCTGCAAGAGTAAAGAGGAAAAGACCCTTCTTATGATAATATGAAGGGCGCATAGTACCTACATTGGGGGAGAACGGCGGGAAGCGCAATATAAATGATCGGCGGTGGTGAAGGCGAAGGCGCATGTATCATTGGCGCCAAAGTGAGCACAACGTGATGGGCTTGTGAGAGATATGGGCGTGCACCAAGTTCGTTTGCTGCGATGCAGCCAATGACCCAGCGGGCATAGCGAATGGGATATATTCGCTGTACCTAATGGAGTGAGCTATGGCTATAGGTACAATAAGTAAACTGCTAACGAGTGAATACCGAACGCCTCAGTCGTAGTAGCGAAACGACAGGAGCAAGTGAACACGGTGCGAATGTATTACCGCATTTAGTAATGTAGGCTCGTCGCTGTAAGTCCGGTAGGTAAATATCGACAGCAAGAATGTGAAGTGCTGGCACGCCACTCTTGTGAATTTAGAAATTCGGCCGAGACGAATGCGGCGATACCGGTGGTTTCATATTTTGATGTTGAACGCCATTTTCAGAACCGAAACGGCGATTCGTTGCAACAGGTCCTTTCCCTAATATAAATCTCGAGCTCGGTCTCGTTCGTCTCCATCGTCTTTTTGACAATGCCCGCCGTCAACAAGATCTGCTGCAGTACGTTTACTTCAGATAGATAACACGAGCTGCTGCTGACCACCTGCGCGTAGTTGGTGCTGGTTACGTCGGTCTGTGCTGGTTGTCTGGCCAGGTTGCTATACGTGATAACTCTTTTGTTGCATTCTACTAGGTGGTCCCACCTGCTCGGTCATAGCTCTCAAATGTCCCCACATTCAGGTCACTATTGTGGATCTAAACCAGTCCAGGATTGATGCCTGGAATAGCCCGGACTACAAGCTGCCAATTTATGAGCCCGGTCTAGAAGATGCTGTTCGTCAAACTCGCGGTCGCAACCTCTTCTTTTCTACAGATGTCGACGACGGCATTCGAGAAGCTGAACTTATTTTTGTCAGCGTCAATACTCCCACCAAGAAGACGGGCATTGGAGCCGGTTTTGCTGCAGACCTTAAGTTTGAATTTCTAACTTATCCACTGAATTATCTATCTGACTGTGTTCCTTGCAGTTATGTTGAACTTGCCACCCGTCGCATCGCCGCAGTTGCCAACTCGAGTAAAATTGTGGTCGAAAAGTCGACAGTGCCATGCCGTACTGCCGAGTCTATGCGCACAATTCTTGAAGCTAACTCACACCCAAATTGCCGATTTGATATCTTATCGAACCCTGAATTCCTTGCCGAAGGAACGGCTATCAATGACCTCTTCGAGCCGGATCGAGTTCTTATCGGGTCCCTCGAAACACCAGAGGGCAAGGCGGCATGTAATGCGCTCGCTGAGGTTTATGCCCACTGGGTTCCGTCAGTAGCATTTCTCTACTATCACAATGAACACATAGCTGATGTGGTGCTGTAGGAGAGAACGCATCCTTACCGTGGGTGTATGGTCCTCTGAACTTTCCAAGCTAGCGGCAAATGCAATGCTAGCCCAACGCATTTCCTCCATCAACGCTCTTTCGGCTATCTGCGAGGCCACTGGTGCGAGCATCGATGAAGTGGCGCATGCCGTCGGCAAGGATTCCCGTCTCGGCCCCAAGTTCTTGCGTGCATCCGTTGGTTTCGGGGGCTCATGCTTCCAAAAGGATATCTTGAACCTGGTGTACCTCAGTGAAAGTTTGCACCTTCCGGAGGTCGCCAACTACTGGAACCAGGTCGTGATCATGAACGAATATCAAAAGAAGAGGTTCTCCAAAAAGGTTGTAGACACGCTCTTCAACACGATTACCGGCAAGGTAAGCTGCAGGTTCGGAATGACTTCTTTTCTCTTGCAATCATCGTCTATCTTTTACGTCCCATGCGCCGTTTTCATATCGTGGGAGCAAGAC
>JBBPSI010000248.1:0-34211 GCA_038093515.1 Butyriboletus loyo
TTGCCGATAAAGCCGATAAGAGCCTGCTCGATCTCGTCTGGTCGCCACCACACAAGACCTCGCCGACACTTGCTTTGCAAGACACCCGATAGCGTCGTTCACGCGAGTCGGCACTTTCCTTATTAGGCTCGAGCCCCTAGTCAAGTGCTCGCTGCTAGTTATTGTGCGCTATCAGCGTAACACTGGGCAGACATCAATCCCGACGACGCTTATGACTACAATGTCAACGAGGGGGAGTCTCAGTGAGGGGACCATTCAAGTTGTGGAGTCAGAGTCTCCACCATGGGAAGGGGGTAATGTTACGGTAGTACTTTACTTTTTCTCTCCACTACCATTAGGACTCTTACATTCGCCTAGCCTCTTGCTAGTTCCAGTTGAACAGTAACAACCGTTCATAGCTTAGTCACCACTTCCCGCGCACGGATGCATTTTCTTTCATACTCCAGAACATTCTAGAGTATCTTTTCCTCATTGGTACTTTTGCTCTCGCGACCCGATTAGGGAGCATGGTCTGTGCGCAGACCCCAGTAGTATAAAGCCACTGTCTTTACACCCTGTAGCGGTATCTAGTTCTACGCAGCTTCCTGCTAGCAATTAGTATCACTTCCAGACTCTTAGTGTGCGCACTAAGACATAGTCTGAGACCCAGCTCAGAAACTTTTAACGAGTCTCGAGGCCACTCCAGAGTGCCTCCTCGCTGTTCAATTGTTAGCGCCCAGCGTAACACAGACTCTTAGTGTGCGCACTAAGACATAGTCTGAGACCCAGCCCGAGAATCGTCTCCCGAGTCCTGAGGCCACTCCAGAGTGCCTCCTCGCTGTTCTAGTTGTTAGCGCCCAGCGTAACACTTCCCCTTCCGCCTCAACCTCCCATCCGCTCGTCTCGCCTTCCTGTTTCCTCCCGCCACATCCTTTACGCCACAGTCCTGGAAAATCCCGTCACCACCTACGCTTTGGAACAGCGTATGGACTTCACCGGAAACTATGTCCTCCACACCCTCGCCTCTCTCTACCGCTCCTACGCCCTCGCTCGCACCGTTCATACCCGTCTGTGTCCAGACAACCAACCGCCCGTTTATGCCGCCACCCTTGAGTCCTCCTTGATGGAGGCTAGGGGCTACACCCTCGACATCCTCCATGCCGAAGGATTCGGTTATGTGGTTGATCAACTCCTGTCAGGTATTCTGGCTCCAGTCCTCCGTCCCATCCTCATCGCGCTTGCTCCTAGGGAGCGGCAATTTTATCTTCACTCCGCCGACCACATTGGCTACCTTCGCCCCATGGCTCACAGCCCCAATCCAATGCCTCATCCTCCCCCAGCAAGATCTCCTTCGCCACTACCTGTACCAGCGCCATCCACCCGGGAGTCTCCCACAACCACGCTGGTAGCGGATTCGTCTCGTGAGACAACAGGGGAGTCCTTGGAGTCCTTTCGGACTGATGTCAATGAGCCCCAGGTCGCTCATCGACACTCCCCCCTACCGCCTTGTACAGTGCATCGCCAACCTTGCCAGGCGTTACTCCAGGCCGGAGCTATCCCCGGGTCAGTCACCCTTACCGCCACAGGACGAAGAATTGCCAACAGAGCTGTCCGCTCCATCACCCCCCAACCGTCTACTCAACGTGGCACTCCTGCCATCCAGCTCATCCCTCGTGTCACCTCCCCCACCACCGCAGCTGGTGTTACAGTAGTACTTTACTTTTTCTCTCCACTACCGTTAGGACTCTTACATTCGCCTAGCCTCTTGCTAGTTCCAGTTGAATGGTAACAACCGTTCGTAGCTTAGTCACCACTTCCCGCGCACGGATGCATTTTCTTTCATACTCCAGAACATTCTAGAGTATCTTTTCCTCGTTTGTACATTTGCTCTCGCGACCCGATTAGGGAGCATGGTCTGTGCGCAGACCTCAGTAGTATAAAGTCTCTGTCTTTACACCATGTAATGGTATCTAGTTCTACGCAGCTTCCTGCTAGCAATTAGTATCACTTCCAGACTCTTAGTGTGCGCACTAAGACATAGTCTGAGACCCAGCTCAGAAACGTTTAACAAGTCTCGAGGCCACTCCAGAGTGCCTCCTCGCTGTTCGATTGTTAGCGCCCAGCGTAACAGCTGGTGGCTCTAATGACTCTTCGTATGGACCCCCGCCTCCCTATCTCCCCGGTCGGGGCACTCATAATTCCCCTATCATCATCGACAACCGATCCCCTGGTCCCAGCCCAGGCCCTGCTCGACCTCGCCTCGTCCGCCCGCAGCTCTGCTTTGAGTGCGGGACCATCGGTCACTTCTGTAGGGAATGTCCCAACTACACCTGCCCCTTCTGTCACCGGATCGCCCCTGGTCATATACAGGAGTTTTGTCCAGAGCGTGTCTGCGGCCTATGTGGGGCCGTTGGCCATATCGTCGCCAACTGCACATTCCGGGACGACGCGTGGGCGGACTTACCTGTCGACGACCCTTACGACTACGACTTCAACAAGGGAGCATCTCAATGAAGGGAGTTTTCAAGTTGTGGAGTCGGAGTCTCCACCATGGGAAGGGGGTAATGTTACGGTAGTGGTATACTTTTTCCATCCACTACCTCTCAGACTACTTCACTCGCCTAGTCTTTTACTAGTGCCCTTTGAGCAGTACGAACCGCTCTAGCTTAGTCATCCTTTCTCGCGCACGGATGCGCTTTCTTTCATACTCCAGAACTCTCTGGAATATTCCTTCCTCATTTGTAGTTTCCTTCTCGCGACTCGATTAGGAACCTGGTCTGTGCGCAGACCCCCAGTAGTATAAAGACCCGGTCTTCATACCATGTACAGTATCTAGTTCTACGCAGATACCTGCTAGCAATTAGTTCCTTTCCAGACTCTTAGTGTGCGCACTAAGACATAGTCTGAGACCCAGCTCGAGAATCGTCTCCAGAGTCCTGAGGCCACTCCAGAGTGCCTCCTCGCTGTTCTAGTTGTTAGCGCCCAGCGTAACAATCACCACGCCTCGTGTGATTAATCACTGTTGCGCTTCTCTTCTTTCTGATTCCCGTTGACCCTGTAGTCTAGCCATGTATAGTAGTTCATCTCACACACAGCTTGGTCTGTGCGCATCTCTGTACAATATATAAAGGCTTGTGGTTAGACTAGGATTCCCTAGTTTTAACCACTTGTCTATTCGCTAGAAATAGTTGAGGACTAAGCTAGAACTCCTTGATCACTCTTGCCAGGTCTTTGTGTAGACCTGCAACTGTTGTTGGGACCTTGTGTGGACATGTATTCATACTGGCATTCGACCGTGCGTTGCTTGGCCTCATAACAATACCTGCCATACCACAAATAGTGTACAAATTACTCCAAGTATGTATCTTCACATAATATCCAAATTATATTCTGTTAACATTTTCCGTCAATTATCCACCCACAGTAAACCTAATTTGGGCGTGTACTCGAGTCGTCGGCGCGTCTCTCTAGACAGGGTCCTTGCATGTTGCCTTCATCTTTGCGAGATCGGGCATCTTCCCACTGCTGTTCTGACACTCAGACCGTAGCCAGGGATACAAAACTTTTGGCCGGAAAGACGTTTGTCGAAAACATCAACTGGTGGCACATGAGCATCGCGACTTTGTTCAGACCGTCATGCTGTACTTCAACGAAGCTGCCGGTTCATTCGCACTGCATGGCGATCACTCAAGACAGCCTCGAGTTTTCGGTCAGAGGCCCCCAGGCCTCGTGGCTTCCGTGCCATGCCAAGGCATGTTGGGTATATAACCGCCCACTCCAGCTCCGAGTTTTAAGTTCAGCTCAAGGGTCTTCATCGTTGAGCAGTCACGATACAGCAGGCAGGTTCCTTCCTTGCAGCAGCAGTTGGATCCCTCATCATGCATTGCTGTTTACTCACGCACCTTGCACCCCTTGCCAGCAGAGTCATAGTCGTCGTTTCAAATGAGTAAAGAATTGAAGGACGGGGCAATGCCACTCGAACTGCAGACGACAATGCCGTCTGGCATCAGTGCCATCAGAAAGCGGAATAGAGATGGTACGAGGTGAGGTGGTGTGATGGTTTGGTTTGGGTCGACTCTCATGCCGTGTGTATCAGTGCGTCAATAGCAAGTAGGGGCTCGCAAAACAAAGAATTGTCGATGTCGGACACAGACTTGTGAGTTTGTCCTACCGAACACGTGTGCGGGGTTGACTGGCCGCATGCAGTCTTCCCAATGGTTGGGCGAGGATCAGACATCCAGACTCGGGCATCTATTACTACGTCAACGAGGAGAAGGTACGGTCAAGCTATACATGTCTAACAACTGTACTCACATAATATACTAGGGTTTGTCCACGTCGTCGAACGTGCTCCAGCCCGGAATGTATTCCCTGATCATGGAAGGTGCCGACATACTTCGAGGAAGTCTAGCGTCACAAGCTCTGCTCAAAGACCAAGAGGTTGATCTAGTCTTGAATGTACAATATGTCAACGGGACACCGAGGACGTCTTATTATTGCGTTTCTCACGTGGAGCGGCGTGTCTTTTGGCTCCACGGTACCAATCAGTCATACATAACAGACGTTCGGGAAGGGAGTGGTCATTCCGCCTGGATCATTGGTACGCGTAATTCGATTTTGCTCAACCCTCATCTCACTTGGTTTATCTTCCAGCAAGATTCATGGCTCTCTACAGTGAGGCGATCATGAAATTGTCGCGTTGACATTCTCATCAACGCATAAAAGATGATGGGGTATTGAAAAGCTCATATGGCCAACCTGACGACTATTTCGATATCGAGGATACAGGGCCGGTTATTGGCCCTTATCAACGCCCTTGTCTCCTGACCATCCTCGGACCTCTATTTCTCAAGTCTCCTGATGTTTACGCAGCGGAATTGCACTCGTTTCACGAGAACTTCACCCCGGCGCACTGGTCAAGGTTTGTCCACAAGGTTGATCAAAGCATCCGTGACTCCAACCTGCTGGTATCTTCGTGTCCTTCCTTTCGTTTTGCGACTTCTGACGTACACACCTTCTAATAGGCGACGGTGCTCCTGGGTACGAATGTGGGGCTCCTGGCCTGGAGCGAGAATGGCAAGACAGGCGGAATTAACTCACCAACAGCTGAACAAATTTTGACGTACATTTCAATCATTTGCAGCGTTGGGAGCATCATAACTGGTCTCGCCATCTTTAAGCAGTATCGTGCCACAGGCGTTGATACGCCATTACGAGCGGTAATGCCAATTGTTATCGACTTTCCCACTGGGTTTACCTCTTTCGCAGGTCAAGGTGCTGAAACGTATCCTAAAACAACCATTCGGTCTGGAAAGTCTTGCCATCATATGCAGCCTTCCATATGTGTTACTGATGTGGGGGTATGTAGGGAGAGTTCTGATGCTTAGCATTTGGGGCTGAAATAGTGCGGGACAGTTTGATTGCGTTCCTCACAGCATTCGGCGTCATCTTTTACAATGGAACGGATATCCAAGTCCGCGTCCCGGTCACCGTGACCCTTTTCTTCGTCTTCCTTTGCCTGTTCTTCTGCTTGTACACTGCTGCATCATCCGGAAAAGAGGACCAGAAGTCACAGAGACACTCACGCGAAGATACGCCTTCCTTTTCTGAGGTCTAGTTTGAGGAAGCGAGGTCCGGCTTCTGCCTTGATATGCCCGCGTCCTCACCATCACCCAGCCTACTTTCTGCATGCCTCCCATTACTCGTTATCCGTTCTTACACTCCATTGACAGTTGCATGACGATGTATCTTGACTTATTTTGGAATTGATCGCATGTGATCAGCCCACGAGAGACCCGTACTTCGTGTTTGTCACGCCCCCACCCTCAACGATAGTCCAAATTTGCCTCTGCAGGGGTCGGATTGGAGCGGGATAGTTTGTTACTGGTGTAATGAACGATAGGGGGTGTTGAGAGAATTCTTCATTTCTTCACGGTGGAAAGCAGATCCGCACGGCAACGCACATGGTCCTCATCTGCTTACGGGTATTTCGTATCGCTGAGACTTGTCGGCAGGGCGCCGAGATGCCACCGATATAGCCTTGCTCCAAGGTACTCAATCTGGGGACCAGATTTATAGACGGCCTGGTCACCGGGTCGTCAGCTGGTCTCATTGGACGAGGTGAGTTACTGATAAAGCATCGACCGTCTTTATGTGCGGTGTCTGTCCTCCCATCGAGTCCTCCACGTCTCCTTTTCTGTACCATCTACAGTGACCATCACTCATGACGAGCGAAGTGTCGTACAACGGAACTCCCCTAAGCCAGCTCTTTGCAGACGAAAAGCAAGGCTGGTCTGGGTACGTGTGTTGGCCTAGCGCTATTGGCCCGTCTGTCCTGATAAGTCGTCTTAGATATGTGGAATGGGAGAGATGTCCCAACAAGAAGGCTATCGCGAGGGACATTCTCAAGGCGCACAAGTTCACTCCGATCCCTGGTCAGTACCCCCGACCGACCATCCTCACCATCGTCTTTAACCCTGTTAACCCAAAACCACGACACATACCGTGAACAGAGTTCCAGTTCGTTCCTCTCCCGAACACGAACCCCGTCTTGATCGGACATCGTTGGAAGGAGTATCATGAAGCCTTGGGTCTCAAATCCATCGTGGACTTCAGCTGGGAAACGGTGCAAAAGGAGAAACCGGATCTCATCCATCTACTGGTGAATATTGAATCTTCATGACCAAGCATTTGTTATTTTCCTTCACCTCTATACGAATTCGGTTCACGTCGTGGACAGGACTTTCCTTACAATGGTGAAACTCGTCGCGATCAGTTGCTGCAAGGCAAGATCACGGATAACAAGTACCACTTGTACGTCGTATCGCTGTTGGGCGGACTATACAGACTTACGATCTCAACTCCGTTTTTTTATCAGCGTTCGGAACCATGGCGGGGTACCCGACATCGACGAGGACCTATTCAGGCTTGAAATCGGTGGCTTAGTCAAGAACTCAGTATCGCTGTCCTTGAAAGATCTCAAAGATCCGGAGAAATTCCCGTACGTGCTCTTTGACGTACCAATTATATCGGTCGGATGGCTGACAGTGGTGATATTTCTAAAAAGCCAATCGGATGTTACCGTTACTCTGCAGTGCAGCGGTACCCGGCGAATCGAACAGATCCGGGAGTATCCTGGCGACGGAGATGAGCTTATCAACGCCCCTTGGGGCGAGGGCGCCATGTACGTTATTAACAATACAGGGAACCAATCATGTTGATCATGGAAGGCTGTGACAGTGGTACTGCAGTGTATCGAGGCGTACCTCTGAAGAAAGTCTTGAAGAAGGCTTGTGGCGGTGTCCTACCTGAATGCCAACACCTCGAGTTCATCGGAGCGGATACGTACTTCAAGTCGGCTTCTCGTCGTGGCGTTTTGTTTGCCAAGCGGACGTTCTGACGAACTTGCAGGAAAGGCGATGTGTTCAACTATGCTGTGTCAGTGCCATACCGAAAAGTCCGGGCGAATGAGGAGGTGCTTTTGGCGTGGGAGATGAACGGAAAGCCCCTCCCCAAGATCCACGGTGCGCCGTTGCGTCTGGTGGTTGCCGGATACATTGGCGCTCGTAGCTGCAAATGGGTCCACCAAATCAACGCGCTTGCCGAGGCGAGTTTGGGGCCTGTGCAAGCCCAGGAGTACCTGTATTATACATCTCAAGTGCGTCAACCTTGACTTTTACAAGAAGTCGACCGCCTGACATTACACCTATCTAGATAGGCAAACAGAATTCAAAGTACTCCAATGGGTTTTCAATCCAGCAGATGCCTGTTTCGTCTGTATTTGTCCCGTGGAGGTGTGGGGAGTTGTGCTGACGTTGACCTTTCTCTACGTAGGAGTGCCATCATCTCTCCGCTGGACAAGTCCGTTATAACCCACGACGGATTCATCGAACTGAAGGGTTGGGCCTACAGTGGTGGTGGTAACTGGGTCGAAAGGGTAGAGGTTTCTCCAGACGGGTGCGTGTTCTCTTTTCGCAAGAATTACTTTCTTGCCGTCGCGCTCATAATATGTTATCTCTAGCGGGCACGTCTGGTACGCCGTTGACCAAGATGGTATGACAGACAAGGTAGAGTGTGCGTTCCTGATCCCTTGTCGATTTCTCAGGCATATTATTGCACTCTTAGCACTACCACGCCTGGCGACTCTGGAAGATAAAAGTTCCTGTCGACGCTGAAGGCTGGCTCGAGTTCTGTGTTCGCACGTGGGATTCTTCGAACAATACGGAGCCTACCTATATTCGCTCTGCATGGAAGTATGTTGCAAGCGTGCTGTGAATCTCTCTGGAAGGTGTAGTCTGACAATGCCTATCGCAGCTGGGACCTCCACGTCACGTCTTCTTGCCATCGAATCAAATTGTATAGCGTCAATAAGACAAGAGTTGAAACGAGAAAGAGGCTCGACGAATTGGCAGCGAGAGGTGAAGGAATAGAGCCATTATCCAGGCCAGTGGAATGTGTTCTCGAGGATCCTGACGAGTATCTGGCTGAATGCCGCAAGCACCCGCGTGAGCCACTGAATTGATTTTATTGAAGCGGGAACTTCTATAGAGAAAAATCCACACGGTCTGCATCATCGTACTACTGTACCTAAGATCTATGCAAACACTTTGGTACCGTATATCTTTCCTCTTGATATGCTACTCCCACTCTACACCTTGGCCAACATCCACGTCTGTCCCTCTTCTACAGGGACCCCTTCTACATCAGTGAATCCTGTTCTGGAATACAACGCGTGCCCAGTAACGTTGTTATCGTTTACGAGCAGAACCACTACCTTCTCTAAGTCCCCACTATTTTCACTTGCGAACTTGATATCGACGTTTGTTCGCGCCCATTCTAGACATGCATTTACCAACCGAGCCCCGACGCCCTTGCCCCTATGCGCGGGGTGTACCCATACCGAATACAGACCGTACATCTCCCAATTGACACTCACTCCGGCCTCTTTGAATGGGGCTATGACGAACGAGGCCATCATCGCGTCCGAGGGTCCTATTATACTAGCCATTCCAATCCACTCCGAGTCGTCCACTATCCTCCCCGGCACATCCCCATGCTCGTCGACATCTCTCCCCTGATGCGACGAGGACGGATCAAACACGGAAGCGAAAAACGTCCGCTTGAGAGATGAATCGAGTCGTTCTCGCCAGACATCATCTGAAGACGCCACCTCGCGTGCGTAGGTGGAGACGAAGGCATGCGGGTCGGTTTGGAGCGATGCGAGTCGGAGTTTTGTATGCGACAAGTTGGGATGGGGAGACGGGTAGCTCGATGGGGGATATGGTGTACGTCCGAGTCGACATTGTCGTCGCTGAGTCTCGAGCCTTAACTGCGGTTGCTTGGCGGGGGGTTTACAGCAGGTACTACTACTAGGTAGTTCCTTGTGATGGCAATTCCAATGATTGGTCGTGATCATAATCATGATGGACCCGATTTAAACATGGCAGACCGACTCGGAGTTGGCACTGCCATGAAATGAGTCAGACCCGTATTCGAACGTTGAACGGGATGCCTGTCGCCATCTCGGACGTTGAAGGGATTCGATCCGCCGCGCACCCTCACTACTAGTACTACAGTGGCCCCGCCAGATGCTGATTGCGTGGACGACTGGTAAATATGATAATTCCGGGGTATGGCAGCCTGTGGGTAAAATATTGCTAATCACACCACGCCTGTCTTCTGATCACGATATTTTAGGTCCAGTCTGGGGAGACTATACGGTACGATGGACCCGGGTTCCGGCGCCAGGCTGATGGTAAAATCGGCAGCCACGCACAAGGTTGCATATTCCGTCTTGGTTGAGGCAAACATCCGGCTAGTAGGTTTCGAAACGGAGCGGGGCCCGAGGGAGAGTACCATTACGTCTATCCCAACGCTGTCAATAGGGCTCGCTTGCTGTGCATCTTACGACATGAGACAACGACACTGTGCCTAGTGTTGCCGTCGAAGCGAAGTAACTTCGAGGTAATTGCGATTCGGTTCGAAAGTGTGCCGCTATCTCGTGAGAGTTCGATACATCCGAATTGAGTCAAAGTTACCTCGTTAACTTCGCGAAATGCACTGATCTCGTACTAAGATAATCTATGCGCTGCCATCTGCTCACCCCTGTCCATCCTATTGATGCTGTCAGGTACGCGTAGACGTGAATTCTGATTGGCTGGGCTTTCGGCCCGCATAGCCGCTCACTTCGTTACGAGTCAGTGACTTCGCCGCTTTCGAAGTCCCCCCAAAATACACTTTGATTCGCTTCGCGAAAGCTTTATTCCGAAGGGCGTGGCCACATGCCAGACGTTCAATTTCCCCCCGCCATCCCGTCGGTACGTCGCTTGCCACTACCGCAAGGTGGGTATCCAAAACGCCGCGCATCCTTGCAGGCCACCCAACCGCCGTCTCGGAATTTCGATAAGCACAAAGATGGGCATCCCGGGAGAAACGCACGCCACAATTATTATGCCACCTCCACCAGTGACTCACATGAAACCGGAATGCACTGATGCCATTGATTATTAGATCGACAGTGTACAATAGAGCGCAGAATCAAACAGTCCAATACAGTGCCTACAAGTTCAAGTCCTCTAATCGGTATCTTGTTGTGGAAGTATGGAAGCGAATGTATCCGGACGTGTAATGTTTAAACGCTTCGCAAGCCTCTGGAGATCGTTCCAATATATTCACAATCCTCCTGTAGAAGTCGATCGTCATATCCGTCAATTCACTGAACGTTTCCAGCTTTGATTTCTTGGCGCGAGCTGCTAGCGTGGAGATCTGGTTGGTCGTCTCACCCACTCGCTCTTCCTTGTAAAAGGATAATACATCGCTAAAATCATAAATAAATAAGGCGCCGATCTGAGACAGGACAAGGTACACACTTGACGTTATGGATGAACAGCGTCATCTCTGGGATCGCCTGAATGTAGTCATTCAGGGGGATCTCCCGCGGGAACACCATGAATGAATAAGCTTCTGCGACGCCAGACATGACTCGCTGATAAGTGGGATACTGTTTTGCAGCGTTCGAGATCTACTCATCATCGTCAGTGACATGTGCGCGAAAGTGATTTCGACGATAGTACCTCCATAGATGTCGTTTCATGCTCCAGTAAATTGGCAGTGACAAAGTTTAACGTCGATGTGGTGATTAAATGAGAGGCAACCGGCCGATACAGGTCTGTGGCCCGACGGATGATATCTGCGAATGCATCTAGAACGCCACTTCCCTGGGGTTCCTTTGCAATGAATCGGTCATTGAACAGATATATGTTGGGCATCTCTGCTATGAAACGGTTGGCTGCGTCGTCCACGAAGATGGCGCACGACGTGAAGAGTGCGATCCATATCTGGGTTGGACGGTGAGGGAGATGTACCCCTGCGGTTGCTGCATAAACGACCCCCTCTCTCAAATACGTCCGCACAGACTGATCGCCGTCGACTGGGTAGCCACGTCGCATCGCGTCGTCAATACATTCCTGGTACAAATCCTGGTCAAACGGTGTGACCTCATATGCAACATTGCATTGCTCAAGAAGTGAGCGGATGTTTTTACGTGAGGTCTGAATCTGTGAGGAGTGGTGTTACCCGACGAAGACCCCTTGAATCGACCTTTTACTTACCAGCTGCATGTCGAGTATCAAAGTTCGTGTTGAAACTGGGGCCACCTGCCTCGCTTTTATATCCAGCCAGTACGCTTGTCGAGTCCGGTGTGATCATCGATTAGCGATTACGAGTTCAGAGAACGTTCACCGCATATCATCCCGGTCTCACGGCTACGTTGGGATCCGGCTGAGAAGGGATATAGATATATCGAGAACAACACTATGTAGTGGACGTGTATGGCTTGCTGTCCACAGCCACATCGCACACGCTAATGGCGGATCCGAGTCAAATCACTGAGCTGCACATAACGACGCAAGCAATTATGCAGCATCACTGATCTGTGCTCCCAGGCTGTGCCGTACGAGCGGAACGGAAGGGGGTAACGATGTCGAAAGCAGGTCGCTCACCAGAAATGCAACACCGCTTTTGACTTAAATGGGGCGCCGGAACAGGCTGCGACCGGCACGGTGATGGACCCAACCGAATAATGAACGAACTGCAAGGCCGCGGATGGCTTTCCGAAGTTGCCCATCCAGTTCTGTTGTCCAACTCAGCGATCTCCCCGTGATTCTCCGAGAGCATGTCGTGGCAGAGTTGATCGTGGAAAGAGTCTGTCTGGAACTATTGCAAGGCTGTATACTACAAGTGTCACTGTCAGAGGGAACGGTGGACCTGATAAAAATAGAGAAATGCCAAATCTGGTACCTACCGAAGAGCAGAGTCGCCTAGTAGCATCACCCCCACAATCACCATGGATCGCATTGTGGGACTTGATAACGCTACCTGAGGTACCCGGTAGAGCCTCGTTAGCCGGAGAATTCTACCTATGCCTAATATGTCTAAAAGTAAACAGACACCGCACCACTCCCGCTTCCGGTTGTAAACTTCATGGCTCGACAACGAAAATCAAGGGACGTAGTGTCATGTTACCTGGGCATTTGTTCCGGGATTATTCATTGGTACGGCATTGTGGGACGAAATGGCAGTGGACCGTCCCTCGAAGCATATATATAATATGGACGGAACAACGACAAAAGGCTTTGTGACTCATCCCATCTACTCAGCGATGCAACCGATGTCATCTCGCGTATACCCATCTGCGTCTTCGCCCGCGAGGAAGAACAAGTCGCAGTCGCAGCGAGAGTATCGCTCCAAAGAGATTGACGGTTTCACTGAACTGCGCGATGCGTTACTCCTTGTCGATCCATTCGACACCCCATTAGGCAGAGATGCCACACGACATCAGCTGCTCATCACAGGTCAGTCGATCATGCTTCCAGCGGGTCGAACTCGTCAGCTGAAGATAAAACAACAGCCGCAAAAAAGCTGCGGAACCTCGCTGACGAGAACGAAAAGCTCGTCCTCCTATTGTCAGCAATGCCTACCGCTGGACCGCTCGAGTCGGAGCCGAGCATCCTGCGTGGGATACCTTCCCGTTGGTATTCCTGTCTCGTAAACATGTCAAGTTTACAATCTTGATCTTCAGAAAATGTTGCAGCCACTGGCATTGCATGGCCAACACAGGACTATGTCGTGGACCACTCACAATCAACGACCCCGATGCGTGTCCCCCCATTTCGAGATTACGAGAACGATATACCCGGATGGTCACGGAGCCTGCCTCCATTCCATGGGGATGAACACCAATCATTTGGCATGGCGTTAAAGTCTTCATACCAACACCCTCCATTGGCGGACATGCGGGGGTTTTACTAGCTTTTTCACCAGCTTGATTTGATGTTGTATCATTTAGGTAAAGACGGACACAACTTGTCGCGATAGTGTAGCCATATGGTAGTTTCAACCTAGTTATTTGTATCCGTAGCATCAGACTCGCCGCTTGCAACTTCTCCTACTGTGTATGTACTTGGATGCCTGAGCAATCGGAGTGTAAACGCTATCATTGCCCCATTCAATCGCCACCATGAGCAAACCAGGACCGAAATCCAAGTTGACGCAGACACACCACGCAGGCGTCTACAAAGCAGATTCAGTCAAAGTGCGCGATCCATCTCTCAGCGAGAGTGCGATTGAGATTGTCTATATAGGATGTGGCCGAGTCTTTAACCATCACGAATCTTCCGGACGTGGTTGCGTCTGCGCTCGCAAGCGATGTCGAGTACAGAATACACCAAGTCATCGAGGTGCATTCCAACACCCACTTTTAATGAACACTTTTGACGAATTTACCATAGGAAGCCGCTCGCTATATGCGACACGCACGCAGAACGATTCTCACCACAGCCGATATCGACCTAGCTTTACGAACCTTGAACATAGAACCGCTATATGGCCACAGTCCGCATGCTCCTTCCACGTTTCGACGCGCACTTCCGTTCCCACATCTTGCATCAGCTGGTGCCGTGTATTTCATGGAGGATGAAGAAATCGATTTCGATAAAGTTTTGAGGGAGGAAAAGATCACAGTTCCGAGAGGTGTCAACTGGACCGCACACTGGCTTGCTGTGGAGGGAGTACAACCTCTTGTACCAGAGAATCCCCCGGCTATTCCAAGAGAGGAACCTACCCCTGCAGGCGCAGACGCCAGACCATCACAACCTGGTGCCGCCGTGTCTACACAGGGAAGACATTTGCCTCAGACGACGCAACAGAATCAACAAAACCAACTCGTCAAACAGGTCCTTTCAAAAGAACTTCAATTGTATTACACCCGACTCACTTCTTCGCTTCTTCCTCCATCATCATCTGCATCAGATACGGCCAAACGTACAGCTGCTCTTGCGAGTCTTCGTGCAGACGCAGGTTTGCAAGCCCTCTTGCCATACTTGGTACGATGGGTCGGAGAAGGTGTTGTCAACGCGCTCAGGGAAGGAGCAGAGAGCGAACTAGAAGGAAAGACACTCGAAGTATTGCTCGACGTCGTGGGTGCAATCCTGGAGAACACAACGTTGTTCATCGAACCGTATGTGCGTATACATCAACTGTTCTTTGCGTAATTTCTTACGAGATTGCCTGTATACTGGCGGGTCCGTCTTAGCTACACCAAATTCTCCCTGCCATCTTGTCTACGCTCCTACACTCCAACCTGCCGCGAACCCACGCCACCCACCTGCGCACAGCGGCCGCTCAAACGCTTGGCCGATTATTGACGCAACACTCGACAACATACCCCTCGCTTTCTCCGCGGATCATGAAGACTCTCTTGGTTGCGCTTTTAGGTGGAGGTGGTTCGGCTCCCATACCTGCTTCCAGTTCAGTGATCGTAAACGGTTTCGAATCACTCTCTATCGCGCAAGGAACGTCGAGTGCGGAACCGAGAGGCACGCCAAAACCGCTCGGTACCCGGGAAGGTGCGATCCGTGGTCTCGTCGGCATTGGTAAGGAGGCGGTCCGGAAAGGTGTCCTCGAAGGCGGTGGGGCCCGCGTTGTAGGTGAGGAGTGTGCTGCCTCGAGTGGCGATGGTGTCGATGGTGTCATTGACGCGGTCATGGTACGTCTAGAACTGATTTTCCGACCACTGTTGATCGAAACCTGTTCGTCCCGACCAGATCGCTCTTCAAATTGTTTCGCCCATCTCCGACATGCCGGAGTCCCTTGATCGGACCGGAGAGGAGGACGTCAAATCGATTGCGCAGCTGAATGATGTACTTGGAAAGTTCTTCACAGAGAGAGTGGTTGGCCGTGGTGATCGCGCATGGGCTATAGGTATCATCCAAGGCGTCCATAGCTGAAACGCTGATGTTGGTTCCTGGATCAAAACGTGCATATATAATTTGCCAATTCCTTTCATTTCAACACCGACCCGCGCCTATCAAACAGATCGCGCAACCGAAACCAATTTGGATTCATGACTTTTGATACAAGCTCTCCTATACATTCTCCCTCGAGCGCTTACTTACACACACCTCGTAGTACCACTCCCTTGTATTTACCTACAAACTCTCACATTTTAAAGTACACATAGTCATCCCGGTCAACGGCCATAATGAGGAGAAATAAAATACTACGAACGTGGGAGTCGTGAGGACAGCGTGACGGTCCAGAGGTTGCCGACCACCATGGAAAGATGCAAATAAGCAGGAAGTGCTTGGTGAATGCTAAGCCAAAACTTTTTCGCCAAGGGTGTCAAACACACGGACTTGCACGAGAAATGCGACATGGCACTCACACTATAAAATTTGCAGGATCGTTTGTCATCGTCGACCGATCGGTAGCGCAAGAAGCGAAACCCCGTATAGCCAGAGTATAACACGAACGTCATGGCACTGAGCAGATCAAGACGCCACACGCGACTGAGGCAGATAGCCCAGAGCGGAATTCCTAGCGCGATGGACAACCGAGCACAGACGGGGAATAGGATAGGGAGCGTGCATCTACCCGTCAGACGATCCCCAGAGACGTCTTTAAAGTCTTGCGCATGCAGCGTAGAAGCGAAGACAGCCATGCTCAGTTGAACGGCTAGCCGGGTTGTATCGGAGATGTGAGACCGATCACACACTAGTGGATGCCGTACATGAACAAGACCAACCGGTGATGAGTAGGAGCCCCGACGTACCTGCCAAGAGAGCCCCGCCGAAACCCGCGTAGCCGTACATGATGGCAGTAAGCGTATTCTTCAAAAGAAAACATGTGTCACAGTGGAGTTCACTGTACATCACGCTGAGAAGTTGGAGCTCTAAGCTAGTGAAGAACAGCTCTGCGCTGTATGTCGCCGAGATCGCCAGACACACAGGAACGAGTATCCAGCGAAGTATCCTGGCATGGTGCTCAGTAATTCTCCCAGAGGGAAGTGGGCGGAAGGGTTTGTTGATCTTGTCCTCGTCAGGTGCTTTGACTTGGTTCGCAATATTACACGTTAGCAAGTGAAGCCAAATCCATGCGACTACGTGGACGAGATGTGAGGGGTGACACACAGGAGCAGCTGCCAGTGCGAAGACTGTCTTTGGGATAGAGTTAAGAAACGTCACAGTGGATGACTCGTAACATACCTGTGGGATGAGTGCCGTCCTGATATCCGCCTTGGTAAAGAGGAAGAGGGTGTAGAAATGGAACAAGAGATCAGGACTCTGTACCCTCCCCATAAACGGCAAAACCTGCTAGTCTGGGGGGGGGTTAAACACTGGCTGAATGGAGTGGAGCTCATGATCATTTATCCTCAAACCAAACCGTGATGTCCGAGGAACGGTTGTCGGCTGAAACTCCAAACCAGAGGCCTAGGGTCGTGATGTCAGGTTGGGGACACAATAACGTGTTTGACTGCAACCTGAGAGGGAACGTAGATTCGGTTTGCAGCTGAGGTTTCTACCTAATGTTGTCATCTACTGGCATATACATACATGGCGGTGTCTGTGACAGTGCGAAATATCAGCCTCATTCTGTATCGGTTAGAGTGATGACGCATGCATTGCGCTGGCACCGCATCACCCAGTGTAGGTTCCTGGGTGCTAGCCTCGCTGGCAGCGGCAGTGGGGTGTGATTTGGAGAGTCGGACGTTCAAGCGACTGCGGGGATTAAACGTCAAGGTCGCCAGAGCGCGACCTGAGACTTGACACAAGGTCAACACCCGGTACATATCGTAGCGGCGCAAGTGTGCGCCAGTCCCCGACTCCGGGGGTTTACGAGTTCGAACGGTCATAGTTAAATGTTAAACATTCAGCAACATGATATATCAATACTTATGTCGAGAAACTTACATGCGGTGCGGTGGCTGTGCCCCGCTGGGACTGAGCCAAGTCCACATGGATTCCTCGCCTTCCGCATTCGGACGGGTGATCCGTCCTCGTGCGGTTCCAGCCTCGCGCGCGTGGCGCGGACTGCCGCGATGTTCGACGAGCGCTGCCCTGCGGGGGCCCTCGGGGCATGATGAGTTGGCCACAAGAACACGGGTGACAATTACGACAGTGGGAACCTATGTACTGATGACAACTAGCCTGGTACTATAAGCAGGGCCTGTACCACTGCAGTGTGATAACTATGAGAACACAGGCACTAATGATGACGATGACCAGCAATGCAGAGTGAACTGAACTGTGTGAGGAAGTGGTGTGAGAGTGAGTATGGATATGAGGGAGGGCAGTGGATTGTTTGATTAGGGGCCCTTAAAGGGGGCATGGGCTTTCATGAATATGTTCAGTAGTAGCAGTAGTAGGCAGGTGGGACTTAGCATACAATATGATGGTTGTTATAATCATAACATTTATTCATACACTTTAAACTTTGGACTTAGTTGTTTGGACAAAACTTTCACTTTCAAAAGGTCACGTGACTTAAGTGCATGTGATTGTGGGAACTTACATGTGATCCCTTCCTGACTAAGCATATGATGTCATGGCCTAGACCAAGCCTAGACTCTATGATGTCACAACACATGTATTTAATCTCTGTTTGGTTCTCTTCCTTTTTAATCACCACACTGTTATGCTGGGCGCTAACAATGAGAACTCTGAGGCGGCACTCTGGAGTAGCCACAGGACTCTGCAGACGATTCTTGAGCTGGGTCTCAGACTATGTCTTAGTGCGCACACTAAGAGTCTGAAAGAGAACTAATTGCTAGCAGGTTTTTGGAATTGGTAAAGTCCGAGCAGGTGCACCAAGGGCAACGAAGGATGCAAGGGTAAACCTATCAGTGGAAAGACTCACTGATAATACGAGAGTGAGAGTATCGCAAACAGAGTATAAGTGTTACGGTAGTGGTATACTTTTTCCACCCACTACCACTCGGACTACTTCACTCGCCTAGCCTTTCGCTAGTGCCCTTTGAGCGGTACGAACCACTTTAGCTTAGGTCATCATTTCTCGCGCACAGATGCGCTTTCTTTCATACTCCGGAATCTTCTGGAATATTCCTTCCACATTTGTAGTTTCCTTCTCACGTCTCGATTAGGAACATGGTCTGTGCGCAGACCCCAGTAGTATAAAGACCCGGTCTTTACACCCTGTACACTATCTAGTTCTACGCAGTCACCTGCTAGCAATTAGTTCTCTTCCAGACTCTTAGTGTGCGCACTAAGACATAGTCTGAGACTTCTCCAGAATCGTCTTCAGAGTCCTGCGGCTACTCCAGAGTGCCGCCTCAGAGTTCTCGTTGTTAGCGCCAAGCGTAACAATAAGGAGCAAGGCTCAACTTAGAGATATCGCAGTAGTGATGATAGAACTGAAAGATCTAGAGAAAAGCGACAAGCCATAAGGGCTGTCTTATATACAGTACATGAGTGTTTGTACTTATGTTCTGTATAGTACCTTTATAAGGTATAGTATGAAATACATGACGATATGATAGAGATAAGAGATAAGACTAAGCATATCGTCCAATAGCATAATAAGAGCTATTTGTAATGTGATAAGCGTGACTAGGTCTAGACAATGATGTCATATAGACCAGTCTAGAAACGTAGTGGCTGTAAGTGAAATACAGAAATAGAACACTACCGTTTCAACACTCCTCCTCGCTTTAGCATTACTTCTTTATAGAGACAAAAGGAGAAAGAGAGAGCATGGACCGAACTTCTTCAAACCTCTGCCATGTCAGATTCTTCGTAAAGATATCTGCTGCTTGTTGTTGAGTAGGAGTATAGAAGAGAGTAATCTCCTTATCCTCGACGCATTCCCGAATGTAATGAAACGGAATTGCAATGTGTTTGCTGCGTCCTTCAACGGCAGGATTAGAAGCCAGAAATATAGCTCCCTGATTATCAACTAGAAGGGGTAAAGGACCAAGTCTGTATCCCATCTCGAAGAACAAGGAGCGCACCCAAGAGAGCTGTTTAGCAGTCTCGGTCATGCCCATATATTCTGCTTCGGTTGAAGAGTGAGCAATCTTGCATTGTCGTCTGGATAACCATGATACTATGCCAGATGCTAGAAATATACAATAACCAGTCGTTGAACGACGGGTCTCAATATCGCCTGCCCAGTCAGTGTCACTGTATGCAATAAAGCCAGAATTGGCTCTCGGACCAGACTGGCTGTGTCCGGAATACATTATGCAAAGGTCTGGAGTTCCAACCAGATAGCGGACTATATAGAGTGCTCTTTGCAAATGTTCTTCCGATGGATTGGAAGAGAATTGCGACATCTTGATGACAGCATGAGCGATATCGGGTCTAGATCCAAGCATGATGAATAGGAGGGATCCGATGACAGATTGATGTTACAGTTTTACCCCTAAGCGTACCCCGCCACTCGTTTTCCCACGCTCACGCGTCCCCGCCGCCCCCGCCGTCTCACGATGCCGCCCATCGCCCGCTCCTTAGTCGCCTAGTGGACGTTATCCACTTCCCCGGTCGTTCCGCGAGTCTCAGTGATGCTACACTGAGATAGCCCCTGTCTCGTCGCCCCGTCGGGCCGGACCTTCAGTTGAGCTGTCGCGTCCTTCATTTCTTTGACCAATGACATTTGTTACATCACGTGACTAGCACGTGATTAGATTACGACGTGTCAGTACCTTCGCGTCGAGACCCGTATCCAAGGGCTCCGCCGTTCACGTCCCCTTTGCCCTGTGGGGCCGGCCTCATGGACATTGTCACTTCACGTTCAGCACTTCTCATTCGCTGACGATGTCGCCATCTTACTCGGAGCTTCGCTCCCTCGTTACCGGCACTTTGCCGCTTCTCCATTCGCCGTTATGACTCGGGCAGACTCATAACCCTTCGCCCTTCGCTGCCACGCACAGCTCGGTCTGTGCACCATATCTATTAGTATATATACCAGCGTACTTAGCATAGTACGGCTTCTCTAGCTAATTCTACGCATCTACCAAGTGCCTAGCAATCTAGCTTATACCCCATCTGCCGATAGAGCCGATAAGCCTCAGCTCGATCTCGTCTGGTCGCCACCATTCAACATCTCAAAGACACTTGCTCTGCAGAAGCCCGATAGTGTCATCTACGCGAGTCAGCCATCTTCCCAATTAGGCTCGAGCCCCTATTCAAGTGCTCGCTGCTAGTTATTGTGCACTACCAGCGTAACAAAAGAATTAGCTCTCTTCCTGCTTCTGTTCTCCAACAGTAAAGCCGCCCCCAGCCCGCCGCCATCTCCAACTTTGCGAAGTCGCCCCGAGATCGCCATGTCCTTCACCAACAGATATGCCCTTCTCGCTGAGAAGACCGAGGAGTTTGGACAACGTGTCCAGTGGACCTGCCAACGTCCCAACTGCAACAATCCCTTCCATGTCCACCAAATGGAAGGCGTCGTCATCAACAGAGTCGCCTTAGCCCCCGCCGCCCCTACCACTACCTGCTTGCGAGCAGATTGCCGAAACCCCTTCCACCGTCATCCTGCCGCGGCAGAAGAACCCTTCACTCTCGTCACCCGCCGATCCCCGCTTCAGAAAGCGAAAGCCCTCGGAAGAGCCATGCGTGCCTCTTCCCCCGTCGCGCACTTACGCGCAGTCTCCCTCCCCGCCGCCCGACAGACCCCACTTCAGAAAGCCCTCTCCCTGGGAGCAGCCCGCTGAACTGGCTCCCCTATTGAAAAGGCAAGAGCCATAGGGAGAGCCATGCGTGCCTCTTCCTCCCCCGCGCAGATACGTGCCGCCACCACCACCACAAGGAAACCCTCCCCCCTCGACAAGGCACGGGAGATCGGGAAAGCCAGACGCGCTTCGTCCCCACCAGTACAGGTTCGCGTAACCTCCACCCCGCAGAAAACTCTTCCACCACCTCTTGCGAGAGCCTGGAACATTGGGAACGCCAGACGCGCCTCTTCCCCGACACCGCCGCCGTCACAAGTCCGAGCCGCCTCCACGTCGGAGCCCTCGGTTAAGGAACTCCTCCAGACCCTGGAGTCGAGAGGTATCAGCAAGGAAACAATTCGCCAACG
Organism: Butyriboletus loyo; assembly: GCA_038093515.1. Taxonomy (NCBI): domain Eukaryota; kingdom Fungi; phylum Basidiomycota; class Agaricomycetes; order Boletales; family Boletaceae; genus Butyriboletus; species Butyriboletus loyo. Next base: position 21,352 of record JBBPSI010000248.1, read on the forward strand.
CCTCGAGAAGGCCTTTGGCAAGAAGAAAGAGGAACCCTGCCAAGACGCTGGCAGAACGTATTGCCCCACGTCCTCTCATCGACAGAGTCTCACCCCGATCGCCGATATCTGGGTCGAGCACAGGTAAACCCGAGCCAATAGTGGACTCCGAGGGGTTTACACTTGTACAACGAAGCAAGCCGTTCGTACACCGACGCCCTCTCGTGAGGAAACCCGCGCTCGCACCAAGGAAGCCTGCGCCGACGCCAGTACCCGCACAACCACCAAAAGAGACAACTGCCGAACCCAAGGAGGAGATGACCCCTGGGGCAGTATTAAAAGAAGCAACAATGACAACTGACGAGTTGATCGCCCTCTGGAGAAAGAAGTCCGGAGGCCAAGATGAAAAGAAGCCGGCCACCGAAATTAGGCCGACATTAAGAAGGTCGAAACGAGCGACCTCTCCCGCAGACCTAAGGAAAGCCTACCAAGCCGCCGCGGTAGCACAAGAAATCCTCGGAAAAAGGATCCGAGAAGAAGAAGACGCGCAAGAGCGCAAGAAAAGACGTCGGGAGGTCAGCAGCAGCAATGAGACCACCGAGGAAACCTCATACGAAACGCCCCTGGAGACCCCAGGACCCATGCACGTGGATGTGCCCAATCTCATCGCCACCGAGGAAGACGATGAAGATCTACCCCCGATTCCTCCCATCAGGGCAGCAACCCCTGAAGACGATTTCTATGGCAATGTCCTTATCAAGCCCAGCAACCGCTGGAAGGCCACGTTCATCACGCCGCAAGGGCTCTTCAAGTCAACAGTAATGTTTTTCGGGCTTTGCAATTCACCAGCAACATTCCAAGCCCTTATGGATCACACCTTCGGAGACATGATAGCTGAAGGATGGCTCGTCATTTATATGGACGACATACTGATACACTCCGAAGAAGCCGGAGTTCACGAAGAAAGGACACGCCGCGTCCTACAACGATTACGAGAGCACAAGCTCTTCCTGAAGCTGGAGAAATGCTTCTTCGACACCAACGAAGTCGAATACCTCGGAATGGTGATCTGAGCAGGCCGCATCCAGATGGACCCCACAAAACTTAAGGCAATCCAAGAGTGGAAGTCGCCCACCTCTGTTAGAGCCGTCTGATCATTCATCGGATTTTGTAACTTCTATCGCCGCTTCATCGCAAACTTCTTGGCAATATCATGGCCTCTTCATGATTTGACGAAGAAAAGCATGAAATGGGAATGGACCCCTGAACATGAAGACGCTTTCCTGAAGATCAAGGAGATCTTCCTACAACAGCCTGTCCTGGCGATGCCGGACACTACGAAGTAGTTTAAAGTCATGACGGACACCTCTCTCACAGCAACGGGAGCGGTACTCATGAAAAACGACAGCAACAGCAACCTTCACCCATGTGCCTACTTATCCAAGACGCTCTCTCCGGCAGAGCGCAACTACGACATATATGACAGAGAACTACTGGCTGTCATCCATGCCCTAGAAGAGTGGCATCACTACCTTAGGGGGACTGGTTATCCTGTAATGATACTAACGGACCACAAGAACCTGATGTACTTCCGTCAGCCAAACAAGCTGTCACGACGACAGGCAAGATGGATGATGTATCTCCAGGATTACGACATCAAGTTCCATCACCTCCCAGGAACCGCAATGGGCCCCGCAGACACCCTCTCTCGCCGAGATGAAGTTGATACCTTGGCCGATAACCAGGAAGTTGTCTTACTTCCTGATTCAGTATTCGTTAAAGCGCTCGACACCGCGCTAGCAGAAAAGATGGTCGTGTCTACCGAGAATGACCCGCTCGTACAAAAAGCGCTGTCCGCGATGTACGAGAGTTCCCCCATATTCCCTCATTCAGCCCCCCATGATTGGCTGTTCGAAAACGACAAGTTGTACTACAAGGGTCGCCTCTACGTGCCAGAAGAGGCGCGACACCCTCTAGTAAAGGAACTCCATGAGGGCACCACTGGCGGCCATGGAGGAATATTCAGAACACAGAACTTAGTCCAGCGGGACTACTGGTGGCCCGGAATGGGCTCTTTCATCAGGAAATTCGTCACAGGTTGCGCAGTTTGCCAGGCAAACAAGGTTAATATGCACCCGACGGTACCCGGGCTTACCCCGCTATCCAGCACCACCACACGGCCATTTCAACAAGTATCCGTTGATCTGATCACGGATCTCCCGGAGTCTATGGGATATGATTCGGTAATGGTTGTGGTAGACCATGGGCTTACAAAGGGGGTAATTTTCATACCTTGCAACAAGACGATCAACGCAGCAGGCATCACCCAGTTATTTTTCAACAAAGTCTTCACTAGATTCGGTCTGCATGACCAATGCATCTCGGACCGCGGTCTGCAATTCGCCTCAGCCTTTGCACGGGAATTAGCAAGGCTGCTAAAGTACGACCTCGCCCTATCCTCAGCATACCATCCCCAGACGGATGGCGAGACAGAAAGGGTCAACCAGGAGCTGGAGACCTACCTCCGCATCTTTTGTGATGGACACCCTGACAGATGGGTCAGTATACTCCCCATGGCGGAGTTTTCTCACAATTCGACCACTCACTCGGTGACTGGCAAGACGCCGTTCTCGTTAATGATCAGCTATGAACCCCGCGCATACCCCGCATTGGGACGGACCTTCCTACCGGCATTGGAAGCAAGGCTCTCAGATTTAGCCACAAGTCGCGAAGAAGCCTCGGAAGTACACAACAAGGCATGGCGCCTTATTGTTACAGTTTTACCCCTAAGCGTACCCCGCCACTCGTTTTCCCACGCTCACGCGTCCCCGCCGCCCCCGCCGTCTTGCGATGCCATCTATCGCCTGCTCACCAGTTGCCTAGTGGACGTTATCCACTTCCCCAGTCGTTCCTGCAAGTCTCAGTGACGCTACACTGAGATAGCCCCTGTCTCTCGCCCCGTTGGGCCGGACCCACAGCTGAGCTGTCGCATCCCTCCTTTTTTTATCCAATGACATTTGGTTCATCACATGACTAGCACGTGACTAGATTACGACGTGTCAGTACCTTCGCATTGAGACCCGTATCCAAGGGCTCCGCCGTTCGCGCACCCTTCGCCCTGTGGGGCTCACCTCATGGACATCGTCACTTCACATTCAGCACTTCTCATTCACTGATGATGTCGCCACCTTACCTGGAGCTTCGCTCCCTCGTTACCGGCACTTTGCCGCTTCTCCATTCGCCGCTATGACTTGGACAGACTCATAGCCCTTTGCCCTTTGCTGCCACGCACAGCTCGGTCTGTGCGTGATATGTATCAGTATATATACTCGCACTTAGACTAGTACGAGTTCTCTAGCTAATTCTACGCATCTACCAAGTGCATAGTAATCTAGCAATATACCCTTCTCTTGCCGATAAAAGCCAATAAGAGTCTGCTCGATCTCGTCTGGTCGCCACCACTCAAGATCTCGCTGACACTTGCTTTGCAAGACACCCGATAGCGTCGTCTACGTGAGTCGGCTAGTTTCCTCATTAGGCTCGAGCCCCTATAAGCGCTCACTTGCTAGCTATTGTGCGCTACCAGCGTAACATAGTCTTCTAAGAGGATTTGAGAAAAGTCTTGGCCCTTTCCCTTAATGTGGCTAAGAACTGCCATGGTCCGAAGTTTATCGGTCTTCCAGTTATTGACGGAGACCCAGACCTTGAGGGAGGTCCACCAGTGGTGGAACTTTTCCCGATCGCCATCCCATTCTCCTGGGTCAGCAACCTTCTTTGAAATTCCTCCTTGCTGATCTTTCTCCATCCACTGCGCAAAGAGGGCGCGCAGGGTCTGGTCATCGAATCCTGGGGCAGGGGCATGTGGAGTGTGGGAAGGCCCTGGATCCGACATTCTTTTCTCGTCATCAACCGGGAAATCCTCCGAAGTTTCTGAACCCAGATTGATTTAGTTCCAAGTTTGTTGGTCCCACTCGTGATCGGATAATTCACCGTCGCCTTGGGGGTGCTGTATGGTAGGGAAGGAAAGTTTGGCGGTGAATTTGTTTCGGTTAAAGGATAGAGTGATGGTGTAAGGTTGAGTTTGTTTTGCGACGATTGTGTTAAAAACTTTAAGCGCGATTACGAGAGTGGTGACGAAAATGATGTAGGCGGCGATTGTTGCAAAGACGAATACTCCAAAATAGTTCATCAGCAAGATTTAATTTTCTTCGGCAAAAACCGGTTTTCTTCAGCAAAAACAAAAGCTACGAGATATAGTTTTCCTTACTGTCCCCTATCTTCCAAAGGAACTCTGGGGAATTCTACAGCAAGTAGAGCGAAGGAAATATTTTTTCGAACGGAGGTAGTATCTCCGATGAAGTCTGGTTCGGTAATGAACTGAAACAGGTAAAGTTTTTACTACGACTAATTGACAAATGATGATGAAGGGTTTTTTCTTCTACCTCCCGTGTTACCACAGGGACTACTCGGAGAATTGCTCAGCCAAAGGGATTTGGGGGTCCCTAAGTCGCACTTCGCAAATCAGGCTCAACCCTGACGCGGACTAACAACTCCAAAGGGAGCGTCTGAGAATGAATTTTACAGGTGCTACTGCCGAGACACAAGTTCTGCTCTTCCGAGGAGCTCCCCTAAAGGCGCGGGGGTGAAACGAAATTTCAAACTGGCGAACACCCAGTAACAATCCTTAACCCTGGATTCCGGGTATGGTTTCCTAAGCGGAAAGACTGCCCCTTCAAGTGGTAGCATACTGGTATGTGCGTGGAAACGAAACTATCCCTGCCCTGGGAACCGGGTGTGTATCAGAAGCTTTAACCAAGTGTTATGAGACAATGGAGTTATCAAGTGGCACACAGGGTTCCGCAACTGTTGCAGTACTACACAAGTACTGGCGATGGTAATGAGGATAGCTCAGACCTTAATCTTCTCAACTGTTGCCAGCGAATAAGACAAGTGGTTAAAGCTAGGGAATCCTAGCTGCAACCACAAGCCCTTTTATATTACAAGGGAATGCGCACAGACCATGCAGTGCGTGAGACTAGTTACTATACATGTATATACGAAGAAGTCATGAGTCGATGATGACGGGAAATAGAAGTCGACGGCGATCAAAAAGAAGAGAAGTAAACGGAGATTAAATACATGAGGCATGATGTCATAGAGTCTGGGCCAGTCTGGACCATGATGTCATATGCTTAGTCAGCTTATGGTCACATGTATAATCCCACGATCATGTGCACTAAGTCACGTGACCTTTGAAAGAGAAATATGACAAAGTCTGAATGCAAAAGATGGTTATAAGAGATACAATTATAACAGGAAATGCCAAGAAGCTTACAAAGCTCTGTGGTAAAGTCCAATACAAATTGTGGACCTTGGTCCGAAACTATAGAAATAGGAAGTCCATGAATGCACCAAACATTATCTCTAAATATAACAGCTAACTCCTTAGAAGAGGTAGTCATTTTACAAGGGACGTAAACGACTTCTTTGGAGAAGTGATCCACTATTGTACAAATAGCATTGAAGCTGTTCGAAAGGGGAAGTCCGGTGACAAAATCTACATCTACAGATATATCTTCCCACAGGTGACTAGCTGAAGGAAGTGGTAATATTTTACCTGCCAGTGCATTTTGCTTACCCTTCATGAGGGCGCATGCTTGGCAAGATTCTACATATTGTTTAACGTCCTTTGTGACTCCAGGCCATGTAAAGTGTCATGTGAGAAGATGAGCCATACGGGCTTGACCCGAGTGCCCAGCTATAGGGGAGTCATGACATATTTTAAGTAAATCTATTCTAAGTGCTTCAGGCACAAAGACTTTTTTCTTTTCATTAATAAATATGGATTGTTTTGAATCATAATAGAATCCTGGGTATTCTTTTGTTTTTTCTTTTGCTTTTTCTTTTTGTAATGTATCGTAAAAGGAAGAAGAAAGGGAAACTTTATTAAGGAAAAGTTTTGGAGGAAGTACCATAATATTGGTATTATGGTCTGTAACGGCATCACCATGGTTTGCTTGATGCGACAATGCATCTGCTCTGCCATTGGTTGAGCCTGGTTTATAGACAAATAAATAATTGAATTCTTGAAGAAGTGCATGCCATTGAGCTTGTCTCCCAGACAGTGTTTGTGGCTTCTTCCAATATTCTAGGTTTTTGTGATTGGTCCAGATCTCAAATCCTTCTTGACCAATAAGATAATGATGCCATTCTTCCAGCGCACAAATAACTGCTAGCAGTTCTTTGTCATAAATAGGGTAATTCCTTTCAGCAGCGTCGAAGGAATGTGACAAAAAGGCACAAGGTCACCACAGGTCGTCCGATCCTTTTATGGAGAGAACTGCACCGACCACTATGTCCGAGGCATCCATTTCTACCTGCATCTCCTTGTCTCGATCAGGGTAGGCTAAAAGCAGAGCCGAAGTGAACTTTTCTTTTAATGTATCAAACGCTCTTTGTTCATCTAAGCCCCATTTGAAAGGGGTGTCCTTTTTTGTTAAGTTGTTAAGGGGTCAGGCAATCTCCGAGAACCCCTCAATAAATCTATGGTAATAGTTGCATAGTCCCAGAAATGCTTGAACCTGCTTCAGACACGAGGGCATAGGCCAGTCTCGGATGGCATCTGTCTTCTTCGACTGCATTTCAATGCCATTTCGGGATACAACCATACCTAAAAAGTCCACTTTATCCGAAGAGAATACACATTTCTCCGGTTTTACAAATAAATTGTTTTCTCGAAGGCGCTGGAGTACTTCTTTGACTTTTTCCTCATGCTCGGCCCTCGTTTTTCCTTTCGTAAATATCATAACGTTGTCGATATAGATAATGACGCAGGCATACATATCATTGAAGATGTTGTTCATCATGTTTTGGAACATAGGAGGGGAATTGGTAAGCCCAAAGTACATGACCGTGGGTTCGTAGGCTCCAATAGGCGTGACAAACGCTGCTTTCCACTCATCACCTTCTTTGATACGAATATTATTGAATCTCCATCTGAGATCCAATGCAGTGAAGATGTCAGCACCTTTCAGCCAATCAATCAATTGCGGAATCAGGGGTAATGGGTAACCATTTTTAATGGTTCCGTCATTTAAATATCGATAGTCCATAACAAGTCACTTATCTCTGGTCTTTTTCAGAATAAAGAACACAGGGGCCATCTGCGGTGATTTGGACGGTCTTATGTAACCCTTTTTGAGTTCTTTTTCCACAAAACCTCGGATTTGCTCTTGTTCCTTGTCAGACATGGGAATAACGCAACCCTTTTTTGGTACAAAATCAGGTTTGAGATCTATTGCGTGATCCCATGGTTTCCTCTCAGGCATCCTAGCTGCCTTGTCCTCAGAGAACACATCTAAATAATTGTGGTAAACCTCGGGTACCTTTCTGGCAACCTCCGGTTCTATAGTACAGCAAGAAGTAATGTTTGAAGAGGAAATAGAGTCTCTGATAACACTACAGTATGGGGAACAATGATTAAATTTAATAGTTTTAAAGCGCCAATCAATGTCTGGGTTATGGCGTGCAAACCAATCATAACCAATAATCATTTGATGAGAACCAAGAAGAGAGATGTAAGCCTCAATCAATTTGTGGTGCCCATCAATTTCCATAAATAGGGAGGCTTTGTGTGTAATGCGACCTATAGCTCCTTTAGAGCCGTCAGCATTGATAACCTCCATAGAACGATCTAATGGTACAAGGTCTATTTTTCATGTTTCACAATATTTTTTGTCAATGAAGGTATTGACTGCTCCCATATCCAGCAAAGCTTTAAGCGAACGAGTTCGCCAAGTAGCATTCGACTGGTAGGTGATTTTCACCATCAGGGAATAATCTCCACCAAACATTAAAGAAGATTTAGGGGATTTATAATTAGAATGAGATGGAGATGAAATCAGAGATCTGGTTTTCATTTGTCTCAAAAGAGAATTAAGCACACTTTTGTGTGCCGTGCTCCCATCAGGAGACGCTCTTTCGAGTTTTTCTATAGATAAATTGTTCAATTCGATACATGATTCAAGAAATTTGTCCTCCTCACAATCAATCAAACCAGGAACATCCATGCTTACATCCGAAGACAAATTCATGAATACTGATCCAATTGAAAGTTTAGATTCCATAGGTAAAGAAGAAAGTTCATCAGTGTCTACGGAATAGTCCACAGATGTAGATAGAGAAGAAAAACGATTATGAAAACTATAGTCCAGTCCCTCAGGTACCTGTTACGCTGGAGTGCAAAACAACTAGCAGCGAGCACTTGAATAGGGGCTCGAGCCTAATCGGGAAGATGGCCGACTCATGTAGACGATGCTATCGGGCTTCTGCAGAGCAAGTGTCGGTGAGATGTTGTATGGTGGCGACCAGACGAGATCGAGCTGAAGCTTATCGGCTCTATCGGCAGATGGGGTATAAGCTAGATTGCTAGGCACTTGGTAGATGTGTAGAATTAGCTAGAGAGCTCGTACTAGTCTAAGTACGCGTATATATACTGATAGATATTGTGCACAGACCGAGCTGTGCGTGGCAGCGAAGGGCAAAGGGTTATGAGTTGTATCGAGTCATAACGGCGAAAGAAGAAGTGGCAAAGTGCCGGTAACGAGGGAGCGAAGCTCCGAGGAAGATGGCGACATCGTCAGCAAATGAGAAGAGCTGAATGTGAAGTGACAATGTCCATGAGGTAGGGCCCACAGGGCAAAGGGGGCGCGAACGGCGGAGCCCTTGGATACGGGTCTCGACGCAAAGGTAAGAACACATCGTAATCTAATCACGTGCTAGTCACGTGATGCAGCAAATGTCATTGGTCAAAGAATGAAGGACGCGACAGCTCAGCTGAAGGTCCAGCCCGACGGGGCGACGAGACAGGGGCTATCTCAGTGTAGCGTCACTGAGACTTGCAGAACGACTGGGGAAGTGGGTAATGTCCACTAGGCAACTAGGAACGGGCGATGGGCGGCATCGCAGGATGGCGGGGGTGGCGGGGATGCGTGAGCATGGGAAAACGAGTGGCGGGGTACACTTAGGGGTAAAACTGTAACAGTACCCCTACACTGAAACACTTTTTTATTTTAAAGACTGCAAGGCCTTTTCCTTTGCTTCGCAAGCGAAGACATCTGCCCAATGTTACGCTGATAGCGCACAATGACTAGCAGCGAGCACTTGACTAGGGGCTCGAGCCTAATGAGGAAAGTGGCCGACTCGCGTAGACGACGCTATCGGGCTTCTGCTGAGCAAGTGTCTTGAGATGTCAAGTGGTAGCGACCAGTCGAGATCGAAAAGAGACTTATCGGCTTTAATCGGCAGATGGGGTATACTGCTAGATTACTATGCACTTGGTAGATGCGTAGAATTAGCTAGAGAAGCCGTACTATGCTAAGTACACTGGTATATATACTGAATAGATACGGTGCACAGACCGAGCTGTGCATGGCAGCGAGGGTGAAGGGTTATGAGTTGTGTCGAGTCATAACCATAAAATGTGGAGCGGCAAAGTGCCGGTAATGAGGGAGTGAAGCTCCGAGCAAGGTGGCGACATCGTCAACGAATAGGAAGGTCAGAAGGCGAAGTGACGATGTCCTCGAGGTGTGGCCCACAAGGCAAAGGGGGCGCGAACGACAGAGCCCTTGGATATGGGTCTCGACGCAAAGGTACGACACATCATAATCTAATCATGTGCTAGTCACGTGATGCAACAAATGTCATTGGATAAAGAACAAGAGGACACGACAGCTCAGCTGTGGGTCCAGCCCGACGGGGCGACGAGACAGGGGCTATCTCAGTGTAGCGTCACTGAGACTCGCAGGACGACCGGGGAAGTGGGTAACGTCCACTAGGCGACTAAGGAGCGGGTGATGGGCGGCATCGCAAGACGGTGGGGGCGGCGGGGACGCGTGAGCATGGGAAAACGAGTGGCGGGGTATGCTTAGGGGCAAAACTGTAACACCCAATAGGCACGTGCATCATCTCCCATATAAGTGGCACGCTGGGAGGTTTGGTCTTGTTGTGGTACTCCAACCACAGGTGGTGCCGGTAACAGCCTTGACTGATAAGAAGAATTAGGAGGGGTTACCTCCATGGAGTTTACTTGAACCCAGCCTTGGACGTAGGTTCCGTCGGCCTGCTGGATCCACTGCTGCCTTACTTTTGGGCGAGGAGTGGTCCCAGGTTTTTCCCAACAGTTCAGGTTCTGGGGACAATTTGGGCAAATGTGCCTGATGTTTCCACAACCAAAACAGGTCCTAGTGTCAGTACCTGGTTGTTGGGTGCTAAGATCCATAGGGGCGCCACGCCCTGGTTGTGTCCTGACTGCAGTGTAGCCAGGGGGAGGTCCTTTTGGAGCTGGGTAGCCCTTTTGTTGCGGTTGATTATATGTTGCGACAATGAGAGTTATCACACACAAAGTTCTGTGACTATTGCAGTTATACACAGTAACTGGCGAGGTAATGAGGAATAGCTCTTAGCCTTAATCTCTCAACTGTTGCCAGCGAATAAGACAAGTGGTGTTATAATTGTATCCCTTATAGCTATCTTTTTGCATTTCGGACTTTGTCATATTTCTTTCAAAGGTCACGTGACTCAACGCACGTGATCGTGGGATTATACATGTGACCACAAGCTGACTAAGCATACAAGGTCATGGTCCAGACTGGCCCAGACTCTATGACGTCACGCCTCATGTATTTAATCTCCGTTTGCTTCTCTTCTTTTTGATCGCCGTCGACTCATGACTCCTTCGTATATACATGTATAGTAACTAGTCTCACGCACTGCATGGTCTGTGCGCATTCCTTTGTAATATAAAAGGGCTCGTGGTTGCGGCTAGTATTCCCTAGCTTTAACCACTTGTCTTATTTGCTGGCAACAGTTGAGAAGATTAAGGTCTGAGCTATCCTCATTACCATCGCCAGTACTTGTGTAGTACTGCAACAGTTGCGGAACCCTGTGTGCCACTTGATAACTCCATTGTCTCGTAACAAGTGGTTAAAGCTAGGGAATCCTAGCCCAAACCATGTGTTACGCTGATAGCACACAATAACTAGCAGCGAGCACTTGACTAGGGGCTCGAGCCTAATGAGGAAATGGCCGACTCGCGTAGACAACGCTATCGGGCTTCTGCAGAGCAAGTGTCGGCGAGATGTCGTAAGGTGGTGACCAGACGAGATCGAGCTGAAGCTTATCGGCTCTATCGGCAGATGGGGTATACTGCTAGATTACTATGCACTTGGTAGATGCGTAGAATTAGCTAAAGAAGTCGTACTGGTCTAAGTACGAGTATATATACTAGAGGGTATCGTGCACAGACTGAGCTGTGTGTGGCAGCGAAGGCAAAGGGTTATGAGTCGACGCGAGTCATAACGGCGAAGTGGGGAAGTGGCAAAGTGCCGGTAATGAGGGAGCTATGCTCCGAGCAAGATGGCGACATCGTCAGCGAATAGGAAGAGCTGAAGGCGAAGTGACGATGTCCACGAGGTACAGCCCACAGGGCAAAGGGGACGCGAACAGCGGAGCCCTTGGATACGGGTCTCGACGCGAAGGTACTGACGTGTCGTAATCTAGTCACGTGCTAGTCACGTGATGAACCAAATGTCATTGGATAAAGAAAAGAGGGACGCGACAGCTCAGCTGTGGGTCCGGCCCGATGGGGCGAGAGTTAGGGGCTATCTCAGTGTAGCGTTACTGAGACTTGCAGGAACGACTGGGGAAGTGGATAACGTCCACTAGGCGACTGGGGAGCGGGTGATGGGCGGCATCGCAAGATGGCGGGGGCGGCGGGGACGCGTGAGCATGGGAAAACGAGTGGCGGGGTACGCTTAGGGGTAAAACTGTAACACCACGAGCCTTTATATATTACAGGGAAACGCGCACAGACCAGGCAGTGCATGAGACTAGTTACTATTCATGTACATACGAGAAGAAGCCAGGGTTGACAGAGATTAAAATAGAAGTCGACGGCGATCAAAAAAAAAGAGAAGTAAACAGAGATTAAATACATGAGGCGTGATGTCATAGAGTCTAGGTCAGTCTGGACCATGACGTCATATGCTTAGTCAGCCTGGTCACATGTATAATCCCACGATCACGTGTGTTGAGTCACATGACCTTTGAAAGAGAAATATGACAAAGTCCAAACGTAGAAAGATGGTTATAAGAGATACGATTATAACATTATAGGGCTGCCATTGTCTAGCCTGCCCAGTACCTCTTTCGGCATACATTTGCTCGAACGCCCTGCCCGCCTTTCTAAACTCTTCGATTATGAGATTAAAGTCCTCCATGACTTCTTCCTTAACCGATAGGAAGACTTGTTTATAGATTTCATACTTTATGGCTCTTTTCAGGAGCTTGATTGCATACTTGGGTTCGCACTCCAATTGCTGATAAAGTACTTTGAACCTTTCGAGGAAGGTGTCGATTGGTTGTTGACCCTGGGAGAGAGCTGCTAATTTTATTAACGCCTGATGAGTCAGGATATCAATTTGGAAATGGCCACAGATTATGGCCTGGAGGTATTCCCAACTGGGCCATGCCTCATCTCCCATCTTCCCTCCAGATTTGTTTGTGGGGTCTATATAACTTTCCTCATTGTTGATGTAGTCCTCAAGGACCAATTGGGAAAAGTCTTTTCCTTTGCCTCTGATTCGGCTTAAGATGGCCACAGTGCAGAGTTTGTCTGTTTTCCATGTATTGACTGAGACCCAGACTTTAAGGGAAGTCCACCAATGGTGGAATTTTTCTCTGTTGCTGTCCCATTCTCCAGGATCAGCTACTTTTTTCGACACATTTTCCTCTTTTTCTTTGTTAAGCCATTGCACAAAGAGGTCATGCAAGACTTGGTCATCATATGAGAAGGGGGCGGTAGAGGGTCCTGGGTCTGACAT
>JBBPSI010000249.1:0-34141 GCA_038093515.1 Butyriboletus loyo
CTCGAGATTCAAAACCTTTACAGGGATGTTGGCCATAGTTTAGGAAGAATGGAGAATAGCCAGATGCACATAATGTAGTTGCATTGTCACATAGCACACAGCCACCCTGAGTTGACAATATCACTTGGTAGATGGGCATCCTGTGGCAGGCCTATGGGTGAGTTAGAAATACACTGATGGTAGGGCCCACCTGAAGAACAAAGCGGCATTGACAAATGGGCCTGCAGGGTGGGGAGATGTAGGGCATATGATTCACTTGGGTGGGCCTGCCTGTGGGTCAATGGAGGGCATATACTAGAGATGAACAGGCCCACAGGGGGGTATATGCTACAGATGAGCAGGCCCACAGCATTGTATATACAACAGATGAGGGGGCCCACAGGAGGAGTGGTCTATAGATGAGGGGGCCTGCAGGGGGGGTTATACTACAGATGAGCAGGCCTGCAGCATTGTATATACAACAGATGAGGGGGCCTGCAGGGGGAGTAGGCTATAAGTTTCAGAATTGGTAAAGTCTGAGCAGGTGCACCAAGGGCAATGAAGGATGCAAGGGTGAATGTATTAGTGGAAAGACTCACTGATATCATGAGAGTGAGAGTATCGCAAACAGGTGTACTTGAAGTAGATAAGGAGCAAGGCTCAACTTAGAGATATTGCAGTAGTGATGATAGAACTGAAAGATCTAAAGCAAAGTGACAAGCCATAAGGGCTGTCTTATATATGGTACAAGAGTGTTTGTACTTGTGTTCTGTATAGTACCTATATATTGTAAGATAAGAACCACATGACGATATGTTAGAGATAAGAGATAAGACTAAGCATATTGTCCAATAGCATAACTAGAGCTATTTGTAATGTAACAAGCATGACTAAGTCTAGACTATGATGTTATTTAGACCAGTCTGGAAATATAGTGGCTGTAAGTGAAATACAGAAATAGAACACTACCATTTCAATACTGCCCATCCCCCCCAAGATCTGATGAAAGGACCACTTTAGGACTTTGTGCAGATACTGACACCTCCCATGATGGAAAGAGTGTGTGCCATATGGTTGGAGATCGACTCCAATGTCAAGCAGGTTGTTGCGGAAACATTCAAGAAATGAATCTGATGTCTGAGGCAACTCATCAGGCATGGAGGAAGGTGAGACTTGAAGAACCAAGTTACCATGCCATCTGTGGGATTGATACTAATACCATCAGGTCCAATTCTCTTTCAGAAGACAAAGTCATCAAGATGTTCATTCTACTCATACGCAAGAATTCACCACACTGCAAAAGCACAGAGGAGGCACATCCATGGATGGTCTTTGTTTGCATAAACATAGAATGGCACATTACTTGATGTAGATCAATGATGGATCACAAGCTTAAGTGAGTTGGACCTTCCTTACCTCTGTACTGGTGTGTCTTGTGAAATGGTAAGTTGAGTTGAATGCAAAAATTGTCTGGCTGATGTTTTACAGCCTGTATGAAGTTCCCTGGTGTTGCATTGTGCCAATGGTCACTGACAGACATATCCTTCACCTGAAAGACAACACTGGCCCATGTAATCCACAGTGCCTCATCAAAACACAGGAGGCATAGCATCAAAACAAGATAGAGGATATACAGCATCATGCAGATTATAAATCCTGCCCATTCTGCCAGGGTTTCTGCCTTGTGCTTGCATGAGGTTGGTCCATACTCCTTATGATCTGTTGTCCAAGCATATTCCCAGAGTCGTTTCAATGTTGACTCATCCATGGCACATGCATGCACCCGTCTGTAGATCAGTGAATGTACCACTGACTGGGCTAAGAAGAACTCTGCTCACCTTGTGACATTAGAGGCTGACCATGTATTGTGATACTGTAACAGAGAGCGAGGGATTGCCAACAATTTACCTGGCACCATTGAGTGCTCAGTCCATGGCTGGGTGCTGTTACGCTGGGCGCTAACAACTAGAACAGCGAGGAGGCACTCTGGAGTGGCCTCGAGACTCGAGAGACGATTCTGGGATGAGTCTCAGACTATGTCTTAGTGCGCACACTAAGAGTCTGGAAGTGATACTAATTGCTAGCAGTAAGCTGCGTAGAACTAGATAATGTACATGGTGTAAAGGCTGAGTCTTTATACTACTGAGGTCTGCGCACAGACCATGTCCCTAATCGAGCCGCGAGAAGGGAAAGTACAAACGGGGAAGAGATACTCTAGAACATTCTGGAGTATGAAGGAAAGTGCGTCCGTGCGCGGGAAGTGATGACTAAGCTAGAACGGTTGGTACCGTTCAAAGGGAACTAGCTGCAAGCTAGGCGAATGAAGTAGTCCAAGTGGTAGTGGATGGAAAAAGTATACCACTACCGTAACATTACCCCCTTCCCATGGTGGAGACTCCGACTCCACAATTTGAAAACTCCCTTCATTGAGACGCTCCCTCGTTGAAGTCGTAGTCGTAAGGATCGTCGGCAGGGAGGTCCGCCCATGCGTCGTCCCGGAACGTGCAGTTGGCGACGATATGGCCAACGGCTCCACATAGGCCGCAGATACGCTCTGGACAAAACTCCTGTATATGACCAGGGGCGATCCGATGACAGAAGGGGCAGGCGTAATTGGGGCATTCCCTGCGAAAGTGACCGGCGGTCCCACACTCAAAGCAGAGTTGCGGGCGGACGAGGCGAGGTCGAGCAGAGCTCGTGCTGGGGTCAGGCGATCGGTCGTCGACGATGATAGGGGAATCACGAGTGCCCCGACCGGGGAGGTAGGGAGGCGGGGGTCCGTACGAAGAGTTGTTAGAGCTACCAGCTGTAGCGGTGGTGGTGGTGACGTGAGGGATGAGCTGGATGGCGGGCGTGCCTCGTCGGGTAGACGGTTGGGGGGTGACGGAGCGGACGGCTCTGTTGGCGATTCTTCGTCCTGCGGCGGTAAGGGTGACTGATCCAGGGATAGCTCCGGCCTGGAGTAGCGCCTGGCGAGGTTGGCGACGCACTGTACGAGGCGGTAGGGGGGAGTGTCGACGAGCGACCTGGGGCTCGTCGACATCGGTCCGAAAGGACTCCAGGGACTCTCCTGTTGTCTCGCGAGACGAATCTGCTACCAACGTGGTTGCAGGAGAGTTTCGGATGGATGGCGCTGGAACAGGTACAGGCGAAGGAGATCTTGCCGGGGGAGGACGAGGCACTGGATTGGGGCCGCGAGCCATGGGACGGAGGTAGCCGATGCGGTCGGCGGAGTGAAGGTAGAATTGCCGCTCCCTAGGAGCAAGCGCGATGAGGATGGGACGAAGGACTGGGGCCAGAATACCTGGCAGGAGCTGGTCAACCACGTAACCGAATCCTTCGGCGTGGAGGATATCAAGGGTGTAGCCCCTAGCCTCCATCAAGGAGGACTCAAGGGCGGCGGCATAAACGGGTGGCTGGTTGTCTGGACACAGACGGGTATGGACGGTACGGGCGAGGGCGTAAGAGCGGTAGAGGGAGGCGAGGGTGCGGAGGACGTAGTCTCCGGTGAAGTCCATGCGCTGTTCAAGCGCGTACGTGGCGACGGGATTTTCAAGGACGGCGGCGTAGAGAACGCGGCGGGAAGAAACAGGAAGACGTGAAGAGCGGACAGGGGGTTGTGGTGGAAGGGGAAGGTTCTCGTTGTTGTCAGCAGTGGAAGAGGCATTGTTTTCAGTGGGAGGAATGGCCATTTTCGAGTATTACTGCGAAGATGGGGAGGGAAAGTCCTTTGGGTGGCGCAGCTTATAAGCCTTGAGCAAGGCCTGCGCATGGACCAGGTTCCCATTTGGTTCCCAGGTGTTCTCCGCTGCGGAGTATCCTTTCCAGGACACAAGGAATTGACGGCGTCCCTTTGAGCCGCGATGGGACAAGATCCGATCGATCTCGTATTCTTCATCTCCGTCTATTTCTTCCGGAGGAGGGTTTGTGAAATTCGGACCATGTTCCGCAGTTTCTCGATAAGGAGTCAGGAGGGACGCGTGGAAGACGTCATGGATCTTCCAGGTCGGTGGTAGTCGGAGCCTGTACGCCACAGGGGATATCACCTGAGCGATCTCGAACGGTCCTTCCCTTCTGGGCGCGAGCTTCTTCGACGGGTACCTGAGTCTCAGGTTGCGTCCTTCTAACCACACCTTATCTCCAGTCTTCCACGGACGGAACTTGGATGAGATCCGTTCCTTCATCAACCGGCGTGCCTTTTCGTGGGCTTCTAAAGCCTCCGTTCGGGCTCCCGTGAGTTCCGAGAGTCTGGATTCGAGGGCGGGGAGGAAAGTCTTTCCGATTGGAGGATAAGACCTCGGTTCATACCCGACCATCAGGGAGAAAGGGGTCACGTTGGTTGATGAGTGGGTCATGGAATTGTGAGAGAATTCGGCCATGGGGAGGAGTTCGGCCCAACGTTCCGGGTGGCCATCACAGAAGATCCGTAGGTAAGTCTCCAATTCCTGGTTGACTCGTTCAGTTTCACCGTCAGTCTGGGGGTGATAGGCGGAGGAGAGGGCGAGATCGTAGTCGAGGAGTCTTGCGAGTTCTCTGGCGAAGGCAGATGCGAATTGGGGACCTCTGTCTGAGATGCATCGGGAGTGTAGGCCGAAGCGGAGGAAGACGGTTTTGAAAAATAATCGAGCAACTCCTGCCACATCAATGTCTTTGTTGCAAGGGGAATAAATTACCCCCTTCGTAAGCCCATGGTCTACCACGACCATGACAGAATCATATCCCAAAGAGGGAGGAAGGCCGGTGATGAGGTCAACCGAGACCTGTTCAAAAGGACGAGAGGCCACGCTGGCCAGAGGGGTGAGAGGGGGCACGGTGGGGTGAGTATTAACCTTATGCGCCTGACAAACGGCGCAGCCAGAGACAAAGCGGCGGACCAAATTAGCCATGCCTGGCCACCAATAATCCCGCTGCACCAGGTTCTGGGTGTGGAATATGCCACCGTGACCACCAGCGGGGCTTTCGTGTAGGGAGCGGATGAGGTCGACACGTGCAGCTTCGGGGATATACCGTTTCTTTCGGAAATATAACTCCTTTCCATCGAAGTCCCAATCACCAGCATTCATTTTGGGGAAGAGGGGCGAGTCTTCGTAGAGAGCTTGCATGCATCGCTTTATCATAGGATCGCTGGGGGTGGAGGCGGCGATCTTTTCGGCGAGCGCGACATCAATTTTCCTGGCGAACAGGTTTTCAGGGAGGAGGGTGACCTCTTGGTTGTCGGTAGAGGTGTCGACATCATCTCGTCGGGACAGGGCATCGGCGGGGCCCATCTGCGTACCCGGGATGTGATGGAAATGCAGGTCGAAATCCTGCAGGAACATGAGCCAGCGTGCTTGCCGGCGAGACAGTTTGTTCGGTTGGCGGAAGTATGTGAGATTCTTGTGGTCGGTGAGAATCTCCACTTGATGACCAGTACCTCGTAGGTAGTGGCGCCACTCTTCTAACGCGTGGATGACCGCGAGCAACTCGCGATCATAGATATCGTAATTGCGCTCCGCGGGCGAGAGCGTCTTTGACAGGTAGGCGCAAGGATGCAAGTCGCCATTGACATCCTTTTGCATGAGTACTGCTCCAGTAGCAGTGAGGGAAGCATCCGTCATGACAGCAAACGGCTTCGTGACGTCGGGCATCGAGAGGACGGGTTGTCGCAAGAACGACTGTTTGATCGCTTGGAATGCCTGTTCGCAAGCCGGAGTCCATGCCCATGGGGAGTTCTTCTTGGTCAGGTCGTGCAGCGGCTTCGCGATATGAGAGAAGTCCTGTATGAACCTGCGATAGAAATTGCAAAACCCGATGAAGGACCTAACTGCCTTCACCGAGGTCGGGGGGTTCCATTCGCGAATGGCTTTCAATTTGGTAGGGTCCATCTTGACCTGCCCTTCTCGGACCATCATTCCGAGGTACTCCACTTCTTCGGCATCGAATGAGCACTTCTCCAGTTTGAGGAACAACTTGTGTTCGCGAAGTCGTTCCAGGACACGGATCGTTCGTGCCTCATGTTCGGCAGTGGTGGCAGAATGGATCAAAAGGTCGTCCATGTAGATGATCAGCCATCCTTCTGCCATGAGGTCGCCGAAGATATGGTCCATCAAGGCCTGGAAGGTGGCTGGGGAATTGCAAAGGCCGAAGAACATCACGGTGGGTTCGAACAGCCCTTGGGGAGTGATGAAGGCCGCTTTCCAGCGGTCGTTCGGCTTGATGAGGACGTTGTTGTATCCCCAGCGGATGTCCATCTTTGTGAAGATTTTGGACCCTTTGAGACGGTCGACGAGGTCGGAGATGAGGGGGAGAGGGTAGGCGTTTTTGACGGTATGCGAGTTCAGGTACCTGTAGTCCTGACAGGGGCGTAGCGAGCCATCCTTCTTTGATACGAAGAAGAAGGGGGCAGCCTGAGGAGACTTCGAGGGGGTGATCTTTCCCGACTTGAGATGTTCCTCGACGAAAGCTTTGCAGGCTTCCGACTCTTTCGGATTCAGGGGGTAGACCTTGGCGACTTTTGGGACAAAGTCTTTGTCGAGGTCGATGGCGTGATCGAAAGATCGGGACGGGGGTAGTTCCTCAGTATTCTTCTTGTCAAAAACGTCCGCGAAGGATTTGAACGGGGTTGGGAGAACTGCTTTCTCCTTGACTGCTTGGGCGGCGATCTCCGTCGCGATGGTTGCCTTTCTGACAGGGTAGGCGTCCCTTGCTGAAGCATCTACTCGCTTCTTCCAGAGCTTGGCTATCTTGGAGTCTGGATCCAAGTCAAGGTACCGTACCAGGTACCTTTGAGCGATTGCCCGAGGGGAGTCGTGTCAGGGCTTCTTGATTTGATCTGGGAGATCGATGTGGCCAGTTGTTATAATCATAACATTTTATTTGTACACTTCGTACACTTTCAATTCGAACTTAGTCGTTTTCACTTTCAAAGGTCACGTGACATAGCGCACGTGATCGTGGGAACTTACATGTGATCTCTTGCTGACTAAGCATATGATGTCATGACCTAGACCAGGCCTAGACTCTATGACGTCACGACACATGTATTTAATCTCCGTTTACTTCTCTTCTTTTTGATCCCCGCGCCTCGTGTGGTTAATCACCGTTGCGCTTCTCTTCTTTAGTCTATCCATGTATAGTAATTCCTCACACGCACAGCATGGTCTGTGCGCATCCTTGTACAATATAAAAGGGCTCGTGGTTAGACTAGGATTCCCTAGTTTTAACCACTTGTCTATTCGCTGGCAACAGTTGAGGACTAAGCTAGAACTCCTCGATCATATCTTGCCAGGTCTTTGTGTAGACCTGCAACTGTGGTGGGACCTCGTGTGAAAGGGTATTTGTACTGGCATTCGACCGTGCGTTGCTTGCATAACACCGGTGGCCCAATCTATTACCGGGTTCGCTTCTCTTAACCACGGTAGCCCTAGGATCATGTTTTCTCTTCCTATGTTGAGGACTAGGAAACTCCGTTCCTCCTCGGTTTCTCCAACTCTGATGGAGAGGGTGACCTTGTGTCGGATGACTCCTCCTTGGTTGTTTGACCCGTCCACGTTTTGGGCACTAAGTGGCTTGGGTAGCCGTTCCATCGGCAGTCTCTTTCGTTTCACTAGATCGCGATCTATGAAGCATCCGCTTGCGCCACTGTCCACCAGGGCGAATGTGTCGACGATTTGTCCCCCTTCATGCGCGAATAATGACACTGGAACTCGAATTGATTGCGCATTGGGATTTGATAAAACTACAGGGGCGATTACATGAGGAGGTGAAGACGTCGAAACTTCCCTCCTTTCTAAAAATCCTTTGGCCATTCTTCGGCCACCTTGGTTGCTGCGACGGGCAGCTTTTCTTCATCTTCGTTGAAGCACGCCTTGAGGACATTCAAGACGTCTTCTTGCTGGGTGCCTCGACCCTTTAACTCGGACAGATAGTCGACGAGTGGGGAGGGCTTGGGCTCTTGTTGTGTGACGACGGCGGCGCGTGTGCGCTGAGGGTTGCGAGGGGGGCGAGAGGGCGGTCCTCGGGAGTTCTGTCCGTTGCGAGGGGGGCGAGGGTGGTTGGTTGAGCGACATCCGACTTGGTGGCAGATGAAGCACTTGTTCTGCTTCATGTACTCCGCACGTTGTACTGGAGTAAGTCGGACTGCGTCAACGTCCATGGCGTTGGGGTCCCTTCTGTTGGACGAGGGTTTGGAGGAAGAGGAGAATGTGGGAATGTAGCGCTTCCCGGCGCGGAGGTCGTCGATGCGCTTATGCTGCGCATGGAATGCGGATGTTTTCTCGGCCCATCCGGCAAGCGTGGTAGGGGGTTTCTCGCAAGAGAGGACGGATTCGGCGAGGCGGGGGTCAAGACCGCGAATGAACCACTCGATGAGAGCCTTTTCATCGATGATCCCTGACTTGGCAGCGAGGAGCTGGAATTCTGTGACGTAGGTGTCGTAGCCGTCCTTGCGGTTGGCTTTGTTCTGGGTGAGGTTCCCCAGATCTATGCGGGCACTCTCTCCTACGTCGAAGGGATGGAAGACTCGGTGGAAGTCTTCACAGACCGTGGAGAACTCTCTCTGTCGTGCTGTGGGATGTCCATCTAGAAGGAGGCTCATCCATCCTTCGGAGAACGTCTTTCCTTTTCCTTCGCTCATTTTCATGAGGAGGGCGTTGATCTTTGACTCATCATCGGGGAACGCCGTCTGGTTGGCGGCGAAGTAGGTGCGCATGGCAAGGAGCCATCGCGAGGCGTCTTCGTTGAGACCCGAGAAGTCCTTGGGGACGATATTCTTCTTGTCAGACATATCGTTGTTGTTGTCTTCGTCGTCAGAGGGATCTGCGGGTGGGTAATACGGTGGGGAGGGAGAGCGGGAAGCGTGGGGGGAGACGTGGGGGGTTCTGTCGAGCCAATCGCTGTGATAACCGTCGTCGCTGGGTTCCGGTTCGTCTTCCTGCCCTAGACCCTGGTCCTCGGGTTGATAAGAGGGTTCGGGGTCCGACTGGGGCAAAGGGGAAAACTGGGGTTGAGGGTCTGGCGGGGCAGGAGAGTGTGGCGGCGATGGGTTGTCGACGACGATGGGTTCCGGTTCGGGGGAGGGAACGCGGAAAGAACGACCGACGCGTCCTGAGCGTGGGTATGAAATGGTGGGCGAGGGGAGGGCGGCTTTACTGCTGGGAAGCAGAAGCGAGAGGAAGATCTAGTTCTTTTGTTACGCTGGGCGCTAACAACTAGAACAGCGAGGAGGCACTCTGGAGTGGCCTCGAGACTCGAGAGACGATTCTGGGCTGAGTCTCAGACTATGTCTTAGTGCGCACACTAAGAGTCTGGAAGTGATACTAATTGCTAGCAGTAAGCTGCGTAGAACTAGATAATGTACATGGTGTAAAGGCTGAGTCTTTATACTACTGAGGTCTGCGCACAGACCATGTCCCTAATCGAGCCGCGAGAAGGGAAAGTACAAACGGGGAAGAGATACTCTAGAACATTCTGGAGTATGAAGGAAAGTGCGTCCGTGCGCGGGAAGTGATGACTAAGCTAGAACGGTTGGTACCGTTCAAAGGGAACTAGCTGAAAGCTAGGCGAATGAAGTAGTCCAAGTGGTAGTGGATGGAAAAAGTATACCACTACCGTAACAGGTGCCTAATCCATAGTCACACCCAAACTTGTGGCTAATGGCAGCACACATCTTCTGTGCAAGACCATATGTTGCACATGGAACATTCAGATGCTTTGGTTTTCCTGTCCATATGTCATTCTCATCACACCTACCATTTTTGAATTGGTGGAAGAGCAATGTGAAATGTTAATGTTACACTGTGACTGAGATAAGCTGAGTACTTACTTGGCCATTATCCAGAGTGCAATCCATGTTGGGAAGTCAGCTGGAATGTTTGGGAAGAGGTTCTCAATGTCCAAAGCATGCTTGACCTTTCTGAGGATGACAGCAAAGTCTTTGAACTGTGTCCAGTAGCTGTGGAGAGCAAGAATGCTTCAAGTTAGAATACTGCAGCATTTTCAGTAGTTCACACCATTACTGTTTGTAGTCTGAGAGGGTTGTGTTAACAATGATACCCACAGAGGCCTTCTTCAAGTTTTCAGACAGAGTGTCAGTCCCTGGGCCAGAGGTGCTGCTGACAGCAGTGGCCATCTTCTGTTGGTTTGGTGAACTTTCATTGTCAGAAGTTTGGGAGAATGTCCTGTCAGCAAGTTGGTTGTCAATTTGGATCCCATTGAGTAAAGACTCAATTTCTTCAATTTGATCCTCTACAGCAGCATCCAAGCTGACTTTGCACTGAGATTCATCAAGGTAGTCAGCTGCACCCTTGAGTAGGTGAGGCAATGAATAGTGTTACGAGACAACGATGTTATCAAGTCACACGAAGTTCCACTACTGTTGCAGTACTACACAGGTACTGGCGAGGTATAATGAGGATAGCTCAAATCTTAATCTCTCAACTGTTGCCAGCGAATAAGACAAGTGGTTAAAGCTAGGGAATCCTAGCCGCAACCACGAGCCCTTTTTATATTGTACAAGGACGCGCACAGACCATGCTGTGCGTGTGAGGAATTACTATACATGGATAGACTAAAGAAGAGAAGCGCGACGGTGATTAACCACACGAGGCGCGGGGATCAAAAAGAAGAGAAGTAAACGGAGATTAAATACATGTGTCGTGACATCATAGAGTCTAGGCTTGGTCTAGGCCATGACATCATATGCTTAGTCAGCAGGAGATCACATGTAGGTTCCCACGATCACGTGCGCTATGTCACGTGACCTTTGAAAGTAAAATCGACTAAGTCCGAATTGAAAGTGTACGCAGTGTACGAATAAAATGTTATGATTATAACAAATAGGCTGCCTGTCATAGTGTTGTTTGAATCCCTGATGGCAGTAGTAATCAAGCAGTGGTAGTATTATTTCAACTCATCTACTATAACCGAGGTGGCTATGAACCCGAGACTCAGGTGTGGATGTCCAAAACCAATCATGTCCAACTTTGCAGAGCAGGTTAACACCACAGTAGATGTGCTCTACCTACCAGAACCAGGCCAGACATTCATTCCAGGAGATGATCCAAAGCAAGTCAAGTTTGTGGTGTAAGTAAAGAACTAGTTCCGCCCGAAATGTTAGGGGCTGCTGGTGACATGTTAGCAGGACAAGCAGGACAAAGAAAGTGGACATACAGGAATGCCTCCACACTTACAGACTACCTGTCAAGGGCAATAAAGCCAACCTATTGAAATCCCTGCAGGAATTCTCAAACGACAAAGATGCATGGTTGACATAAGTGAGCATGACCTGTCAAGCTTGCAAAGATCACTCACCACAAGCTACTGGACCCAATTATCAGCATCTTCCAGCCAGCAAAAAAGCGAAAATGTGGTGTCCACAATAACCAACAGTCACTGTCCATCAAACAAATCACTGAACAGTTCGGGAAGCCAGATGAACAAGTTATCACCTACAAAAGCAAGAAGAGTGTTCATCGAGTGCAGCATGCCCTGAATGACAAGGATCACGCAGCAAACACAGGATGGGTAAGGTCAAGCCACTGCATTAGCTACAACTTGAACATTGAACGCTGAATTTCGATGCTCACCTGTGTCATGCAGGCCAATGCAGTCCTTTCGGCATTTGGTATTAGCTCTGATCTGAGTGAACAGCCAGCTGAGCCCAAACGCAGGCAAATCGAAGCCCCCAGTACCACATCATCAGATGAACCCACAGACAGGACAGTCAATGACCTGCCACAGCCTGGGCCACCATTGCTGTGTCAGACGACTACGTGACCAAATCAGCTGGTATCACACAAGGTGTGTGGTCTTGTTGATAACCTGATTGATCCATCGTGACTTGAATCACATTACAATCTCAATCAGGAAGCAGCGCTGTCCATGCGGATGCATCATGTGGAACAAAATGTCCTCTCTGTAAAGGAAGACCTCTTTGAGCATATTGACTCTGTTGAGGATCAGATCACCACCCACATTCACCACCTGATGGCATCATTTAATCTGAATCCCCCTCTCAAAGTCCATCAGTGCCTCAGCATAATCTCCACCAACCCACCGTTTCAGTAGTTACCACGCCCACACAGCCACCTGCACAGCTCCCAGCCTGCCTTCTGATGACTGCAACCCACATTCCTTCAACTCCAAGGCTTGAGGCAACTGGCACTGAAATTCTCCCTCTTGAATCCATACCCCCAGAACACCTCAGAATAGCTCACCTTGGTGGCACTGAACTTGCGTATGATAAAAGACATGTGCCCGACTCACCTGCCATCCACTTTTCAAGGGAGATTGACTGACTTTGTTGCGAATGGGAAAGATCAAGCCTTCTTGTAGTGAATGGTCGAGGTATCCCAATCAAGCACTGGGGACAGTTCTACAAGAAGGCAAAGGGTGTAAAATCGTCAGCGTGGCAGGCACTGAGGGTTGAATGGGGAAATTGGAAGGTAAAGTCCTGGGGCCTTTGTTTGTGCGTGCATGCAGCCATTTTACTGACTCACCGCCCCATTTTCAGTACATAGTGGAGGAACGACAAAGACATCCCAATGCAGAGTCGTTCTGGCAAAGCTTCAGTACAGAGGGAGGCCAGCGACTCACTTACCAACAGATACTCGACCGTCTCGCTGACCGCCGTGCTGCATCCGCTTCACAGGACGCTGCAAACGCTCGGGCCTTTTGCTCCAATGATCTCGATCATCCCAACACCTATGGAGCATTCCGTTATGCAAAGGGTGGCAAGTCATATCTGCTCACGAAGGACGATGCAATTGCGAAGACTTGGCGTGAGCTGTTGGCCAAACGGTCCGATATTGCTGAGGCACTGTGTGCTGTTTGTGCGGCTCCGGCAACAACTCAGGGCATGGTCATAACAGCGACAGCAAACCATTAATTGATAAACAAACATTCACGTTGCCCTTTCGCAATGTGTCGAGTATTTTCATAACGTATCATAAGTACAACACATAGCGCTTCAAGTTCCACGGACTCTGCATCATCATTCCTAGAAACATATGGTAGTACATCTCCGACACTTCTAAGATCAGTGTTTATAATACCGCACTTCGACTACATCTACATGCTGGTAACCTAACTTGACTGTAAATCGAGTCCACCATATACGACATAACATCCTATTGATGAGATGACCTACTGCACCACCATGTCAAGCCTTGATGATTGAAGCTGAGGTCGGGAGGAAGGACACCGCCGTCACCGGCACGAGCGGCCTGCTCACTGCCAGGGTATGGGGGTAGGCAAGTAATCAGAAAGTTTTCCGGGGCGTTGGAACATCTCTCCATTGTCGTCGGGACCGTCGGTGTATTCGACTTCCTCTGCTAAAGCTCTCGCCTGATTGACGGCATGGGACACGCAAACCAAGTTACGCCAGGCAATGTGGTCGAGGGAGTGGCAAGCAGCACAAACCTTGCGATAGACCTAAAAGCCACGACGGACGCTCGAGAGGGTGTGTTGGACCGACTGTACGTGCTTGATCCTCCTTTTCTAGGACTACGTCTTCTCTCTCTTGACCGGCCACATAAATCCTCCTGCTGGTGTTGAGATCCATGCAGGACAGGGCCAGATCTGGCGAGTTCAAGACCGACTATTTGAACGGGTGTGTGGGGGCGAGCGGAAGGGGCAGGCAGGGGATGATGAGAGCTGCTGTCATGGATTATGGAAATCCGGGTGTGACACAATGCATGGTACGAACTGGCGACGACCACGATCAGGTGCAGGAGCGATCAGGAGGCGCAATGTCATGTAGTCTGGTACTGGTCAACTATGCTACCCCCATATCGTCCTGAATCGCATGGAATATATTTCCGTCTATGAGAGCCGCCGCCAGTCGGTCAAGATACGTACATAGGGAGATCAAACAGAAGGAAGTACCGACGTCGTGTTGAAGTAGGCAGTATGCCTGTGATACAGTTTCCTAGGCGTTGTTGACATTTCAGAGGGTCTTGTGAGTTTGTTTGATTACATTCGTAGTCCCGATGGTTGAGTACCAGTCCGCACGACGAAAGTGAACATTGATATTGAGGTCTGAGGGATCGAGTCGTGGCGCCGTCGTAGAGCCTGAGGCCTGACCGATCAGATCACGATCGATGGACCAAACAGAAAAAGCCAGAAACGGAACGCGGAAAAGCGGAGAGGGGCGAAAGCGGGTGTTCGAGGTCAGCTCACGGCGTTACCATCGAGAGCAGGAGCCGGGGTGGCGCGGCGGGGCGTGGGAGAAACTTGGACTGCAAGTTGGACCGTCAATCTTTCACACGAATAAACAGGCCACGGTGAGCAGGCGGGGGCACAGGGGCACAGGAGAGGGTGAGGGCGAGGGCGAGGGCGAGGGAGTGAGGCAGTTCACATGCTGGGTGCTAGTTCACATGCGGATGCCGTGGGAATGCGAGTGGTGCTTGATGAAGCGGTGCGAGAGGAGATTGCGGGAGGCCCGAGCAGACATCGTGTGAATGGCAAATGTGGTCCAGATGATGCTCAGATAATTCTCGGCTACCGTAAAAGGATGTTAGGGCAGGAGGGATGGTCTCACGTTGTAGGGGGAAATAGGTCTGTAAGACCGTGGGAAGCCCGAAAAAGTGCTGCCAAGGGTGGACATGACTGGCACTGCCAGAGTGCCGTTCCCAGTACTGTACTACCCGAACTATGAAACACTCGAGCTCGAGGTCTGGCTACCCGTCTGTTTGTTTGTTTCCTCCAAATAGTATTGATATTATCATGCAGCAGCGGGATATACTTCAGAAGCTTCTCGACCAACTACGTCCAAGTGAAAAGATCTTCCAAGTCAGTACCTTATTCGCCCCACGCTCACTTCATTTTCGATGAAGAGAAGTTTCCCAGTTGTCCTTTACTTGCTGGTGCTGGCAGTTGTCCTCG
This sequence comes from Butyriboletus loyo, assembly GCA_038093515.1. Taxonomy (NCBI): domain Eukaryota; kingdom Fungi; phylum Basidiomycota; class Agaricomycetes; order Boletales; family Boletaceae; genus Butyriboletus; species Butyriboletus loyo. Next base: position 14,842 of record JBBPSI010000249.1, read on the forward strand.
TTTCCGAGACAGGCAGGCTGTGGCGATGGACGTTTCGTCCTTGAATCTCGCTGGCAAGTCAGTCAAAATCTTGACGACGCAAGGCTTCTTTCTAATACCGACCGAACCTGTGTTATCCAGTGCTACTACATTTTCGCAAGACAGGTGTGTAACATTCTCGCTTGCAGCACACAGGGATGTTGAGAGCTGTGATTGGGGGACGTCTGGCAGGAAAGCTATCAAGGAAGTCGGGGTCTTCGCTCTGCTCAGAACCTTGACTAAGTTGGCAGATGGTAGGCTGTGTATGTTGACCACCACTCCGATGAAGCGGCAAAAACCTTCAAACTGATGGATCGAAACACAAGACTGCTCCTTTTTGGCGTTCGAGTTGAGCGGCGAGCTCGGCATGCTTGTACCCAATACGAACTTGAGGCGAGAAACAGAAGGTATAAAAGCAGAGGCATGTTCTTTCAAGCCAAGCTCCCATTCTTCCGACCATCCCTGCTCCCTTACACTCGTTATGCTCTTCAGCGTCGCCCTTTTCAGTAGTTTATCGCTCCTCTCTGCGGTACTGGCTATCCCTTCTGGGTTAGGCACTCACATTGCTCGTCGTCGTGGGAGCCTTCGGTCTCCGGTCAACAGTCATATAGACCAGGCTGCTGGTTCTCTTTCCATTACTGAATACACCAGTAGTTGGGCTGGCGCTGCCTTGCGGAGGAGTAATGTTTGTAACATTTTCCTAGTCCGTAATTCCATATGATCTCACCCCTGCCTCGTTGTAACAGGGCTCGTTCAACACTGTCACCGGGACCTTTACCGTTCCCACACCTTCGGGTTCGATCGGGGATTCTGCTTTGGCTTGGGTCGGTATCGATGGTGACACTTGCCAAAGTGCTATTCTCCAGACTGGTGTTGGCTTCACCGTTGCAAGCGGTCAACCTACATATTCCGGTAAAGATGACATTGAACCACGTATTTACAATCATCTCACTATTCCTTTCACGAACAGCTTGGTACGAGTGGTATCCCGCTGCAGCCCACGGTTTCTCAAACACCATCAGTATCTCTGCTGGAGATGTCATAAAACTCACTGTCATGGCTTGGAACGCGAATGTTGGTACGGCAATGATTGAGAACTTGAGCAATGGCCAACTTGTGTCCGAGCGTCTCAATTCCTCATTTCCCCTTTGCGGTCAGAATGCCGAGTGGGTCGTTGAAGATTACGTTATGAATAATAGGCTTGTCCCCTTTGCCAACTTTGGTAACGTCACGTTTACGAACGCAGCCGCCGCCGGGTCAGGGTACCATTATCCCAGTGAGGCCATCATCTTTGACATTATGCAGAACAACCAAGTTCTGACCAATGTCTCAACCAACGGAGACTCCCTCACGATTCTGTACGTGTAATGCATAGGCTTATAACACATAAACCCCTACACTCAGGGTGACCCAAACCTTGACTAGCACACCACTTACTACTAGTGAAAATTTCCCTTTTTATTCATGTATTGCTTATATGTATTTAAATGTTTACCAATCATACTTGGTCTTATGTTGGAACTACAAAGTGATGGCTAAGAGAAATCAATATTAGATGAACTAGAGAGTGCGACAGGAGATATATACCTAAGAGAAATCAATAATCAAAAGGTAAAGAATAGGAAACGGGAGTTGTAGGTATATATACAAAGATGCATGACTTTAGGGTAGACATAGAATCATGTGATAAGATCAAGAATGTGATAGAAATGTAAAGAAATGAGTAGAAAGAAAATGAAGTCCTAACATTACCCCCCTTTCAAGCTTCATGTCCTCATGAAGGTAAATCGGCAGGGCCTAAAGGTTTGATATACAAGTTACAGAAAGAAAGAAATTCAGAAGAAGAAAACATAGTGGAGGATTTGGGTAGACGTTCATGGCGACAAATAGGACATGAGCATGGAGAATCAGAGGCTTGTGAACGTAAGTTGATTTTGATGTAAGGACCACGAATAGCTGTAGGATGGGATTGATGGAATTGTTTGATTAATTCTTTCGTGTTTTTCAATTCCTTCACTGGCAACCATTCCCTTTCCTCACACGGAAACCCTTTCCAATGTACTAGATATTTGATCCTCTCACGCTGTTCTCGAGAATCTATAATGGAGTTGATTTTGTGTTCTAATAATCCTTCAATGTTGACTTCAGGAGGAGGAGGAGGAGTTTGTTGTGATGGAAATTCAGCTTCGACAAACAGAGAAAGGAGGCACTCATTGAATATGGGATGAATCTTTTTCCATTTGTTTGGTAGCTTGAGTTGATATGCTGAATTTCCAATTTTCTTTTGAACTTCGAAAGGACCGTATCATTTATCGTCCAGTTTCTTTAGTGGTCTATCTGTTTGAATATTCAAAGCCTCCAACCAAACCTTGTCTCCAATCTGATATGTTCTGGAAGGTCCAACTCGTCAATCATAAAATCATTTCATGTCCTCATTAGCTTGAATCAGCGACGACTTAGCTTCTTTTTGCATCTTGGACATGAATTCAGCAAATTCCTTGGCCGAATCGTTATGAACTTCTTTTCGACAATTGGAACTGATTTCCGGATCTTGACCATATACCAACATAAATGGCGAGAATCCTGTTGATTTGTTAACCTTATTATTATAGGTGAACTCACTTAACGACAGCCATTCCAGCCAGTCATCTTGTTGGTGATTGGTATAGATCCGAAGGTATTGTTCAATTTCTTGATTTAATTGTTCTGTTTGCCCGTCCGTTTGTGGATGGAATGCTGTACTAGGATTGGCTTCGATTTTTAGTAACATATAGAGATCTCGCATAAAATGCGAAACAAAGTTAGATCCTCAGTCACTGATTACTTTTTGTGGTGTTCCATGTAATTTGAACACGTTATCTAAAGAGTCGAGCGATTCCTTCTGAGGTGACGGTGGTGTGAGTAGGAATTACTTTGATCATTTTTGAAAAACGATCTACAACCACCAAAATTGCATCGAATCCTTGAGCCTCCAGTAACGGTCCAATTAGGTCTACAGATATTATTTTCCAAGGACCTTCTGGGATTTGATTCGGATGTAACGGAGCGGCCAGTTTTTGATTTCTGACTTTAGTTCTTTGACAAACTTCACATCCCGATACATATCTTTTTACGTCACATGTGATATTCAGCCACCAATACTTTTGTTTGATGAATTCACGGGTTCTTTGAGTACCCGGGTGACCGGCTGTAATCGTATTGTGATGTTCGCATAGAATCCTTTCCCTAAGGTCTTGTCTTTTGGGCATGTACAGCATTCCATTCCATCGTAGAACTCCGTCTTTTTCAGTCCACTCTTTCAGTTTCTTGTCCAAACCTACTAGAGTGAACTTCTCCCTGTACTTTTGTGACTTTGTAATTTCGGATTTGATGGTTTCGGGGAAAGATGATGTTGGGCTTGGAAGTTCTAATTCTTCTTCCACGATTTCTGGAAATACTATTGAACAATTCGAGAGTTTGAAATTTGGGTCGAAGACCCAAAAGAGGTGATCTTTGAGAAGAGTGACCAATTTGTTGTCATTCACCCCCCTCTCATGGTCTGGCCTCCAGGACAGACAGTCAGCTCAGTTTAACTTTCCCTGTTTGTGAGATAAAACGAAATGATAATTTGCTAATTTGTTCATCCAATGGGCTTGACGATGATTCAGATCCTGTGGTTTGCAGAAATACATAAGATTTTTATGATCCGATTCGATGAGGAACTCTTTTCAAGCATCCATGAGATAGTGACGCCATTCTCGTAAACATTCGATGATTGCCAGGAGTTCCAGATCATAAATCTTGTAATTCCGTTCCGTTGTGTTGCAGGTTCGTGAAAAGAAGGTGATTGGGTGCCAGAGATCATCTTTCTGTTTTTGAGACAAGATGCCTCCAATCCCTGTACCTGAAGCGTCAGCTTCTACTTTGAATTCGCTGTCGTCCATTGCCAGGGCTAAAACCAGAGCAGAGGCTAACGTTGTCTTTAAAGACTGAAACGCTAACTCTTGTTCATCTGCCCATTGCCAATCCATGTTTCCCGTTAGTTTAGTCAGAGCTTTTGCTTTCATACTAAATCCTTCTACGAATCTGTGATAGAAATTCAGGAACCCCAGAAAAGACTGAAGTTCCTTCTTATTCTTTGGAACCGGTCAGTCAGCAATAGCTTTTACTTTCACTGGGTCCATCTTCGCACTTCCATGGCCTACGATGAGTCCGAGATATTCTGTTTCTTCGGTCTCGAACTCGCACTTTGACAGCTTTAGGAACAGATTATTTTTTTGTAGAATTTTGAGTACTTCCTTCACGATTTGAGGATGTTCTTCTAAATCCGTGGTGAAAATCATGATGTCATCAATATAGACCACCACTTTTCCTTTATTTATTAATTTGCGGAATATTGTGTTCATCATCATCTGAAATGTTGTGGGGGAATTGGTAAGGCCAAAGAATATTACCAGGGGTTTGTACAGCCCCCTGTTCGTACGGAAAGCGGCCTTCCATTCATCTCCATCCTTGATTCGGACATTATTGTAACCCCATTGAACATCCAATTTCATGAAGTATTTTGCTCCTTTCAACTTGTCGACCAATTCCTGAATCAATGGGAGCGGATACCGATTCTTTATGGTGATGTTGTTGAGCTTCCTATAGTCCTGTACTGGTCTTAACCATCCATCCTTTTTCTTAATGAAAAAGAATGCTGAAGTGAACAGTGATTTTGATGGTCTTATTCGGCCTGACTGTAGGTTCTCTTCAAGGAAAACGTCCAATTCTTTTTGTTCATCAGGTGACAGATTATATATTTTGCAATCGACAACATGTTCACCAGGGGTCAATTCAATAGTGTGATCCCATGGCTTTCTGGGTGGTAATTCGTCGAAATTCTCTTTGTCAAAGACTGATTTGAATGCGTGGTAATGGGCTGGTACAATTTCCTCGAATGTCTTCTCTTTCTTTTTGGTCATGACTTCTGCTGCCAACTCCGTGGATTTAGTGGCGCAAAGATACGAGTCGCAATCCAACTGAAAGATCCGATCACCCTTTTCTATTGGTTCCTCATCATCATCATCCTCTTCAGTTGGAATCAATTGTGGAATTGGATAACAATTTGATTCACATTTGAATTCCAATGTGCCTTCCTGCCAATCGATCTGAGGGTTATGCTTTTTTAACCACTTGTGACCTATGAACAAGTCAGCTTTTTCCCAGGTCCATTACTCTGAATAAGATTTTTTCGGAATGGTCTCCAATTTTCATCTGTAGAATGACGTAGTCAGTAATTTTGCCATTGGCATTCATTGTACCATCGGCATTGTATACGGATATGGGATGAGGAAGAGGGATCATGTTAATTCCTTTGGCTTTTACAAAACCAGAGCTAATTGAAGATCCAGTACAACCGCTGTCTATTAATGCAGTCACTTCAAACGTTCGGTTATCGTCTGTTGTGATTAATTGTACTGAAACTTCCAAACTGTTCTTTGCCGAATTGCTTTGAACAAACTTTTGCTCTTGTCTGAGTTCCGCAATAGTCACCCATGCAGCATCATCATCCATAGCTTTCAAATCCTCAATGAGAGAATCTGATATTTCTTCAAGTCTGGATTTGTTGACAAATGTTTCTAATCGCTGTTTTAGGGTTTCAGAATTGTGATGATGTAGCGCTCTGACCATCTGATCCGAGGACCAATATCGGAGATTGCCATGTTTACTCCTTACCCTGGGATTGCATCCTTTGATTGCTTGTTCCCCTGACAGAACAGAGGCAGAGGGGGTCAGATGGACCCCTGAACTCTTTTGCTCTTGTGGTGACGCAACCTCAGAGCCAGTTTCTGACATGACTACTGGTATTTCTCCGGCCCGAGTAGTGCCACTCACAGGGAGGGTGCACTTCTTTGATCTCTCGGTTTCTCCTGAAGCGGACTTTGAAATCCGCTTCTGCTCACCTTTGCCCTTTGGCTTCTTGATCTCTCAATCTGCCTTAGGCCTTTTTAGGATTTTTACACCGGGCGCCTCAGCTTTCGCGGGCTTCACCATTGATTCCTGTATCTCTTTGTTTTCCCTAGCATGTTCCACTTCTAGACAATTAAATTTATTGGAAGATGGAATACATGAGGTACTGGCAATTTTCTCCAGCAAGTCGAGACTAGGTCTCACTGGAGATTTGGAAAATCCCCTTTAGGGACATGCGGCTCAATCTTTTCGAGTACTTCTACTAATTGTCCCTCATGTTCAAAACACCGTGTTCGAAATACTCTCAAGTTCTTGCAGTTGCACGCAAGATGACCCTTTTCTCCGCATTTAAAGCATAGCCCTTGTGATCGAGCCTTGCTCAGATCCATTGATTGCCCTTGCCCTGGGTACGTGATCCCCATCGAGCTAGAGCTTGGCGATTCCTTCTTTTCGGCTGGCTGTTGCCGAGATGGTTCTTTCGAAGCTGCAGCTGCAGGTTTCACCGTGTTCTGGTTCTGTGAAAACAAAGAGTAATTTGAAAACCACTTGGGCTTCGATCCCTTTCTTCTATTAATCTCCATTAGGGCTGTTTCAGCCCTAATTAACGCTGTTTTCCACTTCTCATTGTTGTAATCGTCCAGAAGGTTCACCTGAGACCTTTCTATGAATTCGCAATTTCATTGTTGACTCCGTCTCTGATTATGGTGTTGATGAACGGAGTCATTGAGTGACGATCTCTCATAGAGTATCTGGCTTGAATTGCGAGAGTATCAAGTTTGGTGAAAAAGTCTTCTACTGATCCTTTATCCTGTTTGAGCTTCCTGAGATCCACTTCGGCCTGACGTTTCAGGGTTGCTGGCATGAACTGGTTCTTTAATTCATGTATGAATAGCCCCCAGGTCCAGGCGACAGACATGCCATGTTCGTCTATGTGTTGATCAATGAATAAGTCTGCTAGTCGACCTGCTGTGTTGTCTCCTTTCATGTAGGATAACACAAAATATATTTTCGCATCGTCATTTGGGAACCTGTCCGTATTGGCCATGATGTACAGCTTGACTGTATGAAGCCACTGTTGGAATTTCTTTTTGTCGCTGTCAAAGGCATCAGGTTTGTTTGCGTAACCCTTGTGGGCATGTTCTGGGGTAAAGGCATTTACATGGGAACAGGGAGAAGTCGGTAATGCAGGTGGAGGAATGGAAGGGAGGGGGCGAGGCCAATCGGCCGCACATAATGTAGTCACATTGTCATGTAGCACACGGCCACCCTGGGTTGACAATATCACTTGGTAGACAGGCACCCTGTGGCGGGCCCGTGGGTGCATTAGGAATACTTTGACGGCAGGGCCTGCCTGAGCCAAAAATGACAGTGTTGATAAGTTGGCCTGCAGGGTAGGGAGATGTAGGATATGGGTTGCATGCAGGCAGGCCTGCCCATGGGTTGATGGAGGACCTATGCTATAGATGGGCGGGCCCAGAGAGGGTATATACTACAGACGAATGGGCCCACTAAGGGTAAATATCATAGTTATATTACAGGTGAGTGCAGACGAGCAGGCCCTTGGGGTATTATGTACTTCAGATGGTGGAGCCTGCTAGGGGTGCATGGAATAGTTGTGCTACTGATGGGGGGCCTGTAGGGTGATATGGAATGCAGACAAAGGGGCCCACAGGTGGAAATGTGACTCAGATGAGTGGGCCCTCAGGGTGGTATGTGCTATGGATGGGCAGGCCTGCTGGGAGTAATTGTGAGGGCTGTGCTGCTTGTGGGGGGTGCATGGGGTGATATGTAATGCAGATGAAGGGGCCTGGGGATGGAAATGTCACTCAGACAGGTGGGCCTGCTGGCAGTACATATTTGGGCCAGACTATGGACGGGGGGCCCACAGGGGGATATATAAAGCAGACAAAGGGGCCTGCAGGTGAATATGTGAATCAGAAGAGTGGGCCCATGTGGTGATATGCTGTGCTGATGGGCAGGCCTGCTGGCAGTATATCTGTTATGCTGGGCGCTAACAAACAGAACAGCGAGGAGGCACTCTGGAGTGGCCTCAAGACTCTGGAGACGATTCTGGAGAAGTCTCAGACTATGTCTTAGTGCTCGCACTAAGAGTCTGGCAATGAACTAATTGCTAGCAGAAAGCTGCGTAGAACTAGATACTGTACAGGGTGTAAAGACCGGGTCTTTATACTACTGGGGGTCTGCGCACAGACCAAGTTCCTAATCGAGTCGCGAGAAGGAAACTACAAATGGGGAAGGAATATTCCAGAGAGTTCTGGAGTACGAAAGAAAGCGCGTCCGTGCGCGAGAAATGATGACTAAGCTAAAGCGGTTCGTACCGCTCAAAGGGCACTAGCAAAAGGCTAGGCGAATGAAGTAGTCCAAGTGGTAGTGGATGGAAAAAGTATACCACTACCGTAACATTACCCCCTTCCCATGGTGGAGACTCCGACTCCACAACTTGAATACTCCCTTCATTGAGACGCTCCCTCGTTGAAGTCATAGTCGTAAGGATCGTCGGCAGGTAACTCTGCCCATGCGTCGTCACGGAATGTGCAGTTGGCGACGATGTGGCCAACGGCGCCGCATAAGCCGCAGACACGTTCTGGGCAAAACTCCTGTATATGACCAGGGGCGATGCGGCGGCAAAACGGGCAGGTGTAGTTGGGACACTCCCTGCGGAAGTGGCCGACGGTCCCGCACTCGAAGCAGAGTTGCGGGCGGATGAGGCGAGGTTGAGTAAGGCCCGGGCTGGGACCAGGGGATCTATCGTCGACGACGATAGGGGAATCACGAGTGCCCCGACCAGCGAGGTAGGGAGGCGGGGGTCCATAGGAAGAGTCATTAGAGCTACCAGCTGCGGCGGCAGGGGTAGTGGCGCGGGGAATGAGTTGGATCGAGGGGGTTCCTCGTCGAGTAGACGGCTGGGGGGTGACGGAGCGGATGGCCCTGTTGGCGATTCTACGTCCTGCGGCGGTAAGGGTGACTGACCCTGGGATAGCTCCGGCCTGGAGCAACGGCTGGCGAGGTTGGCGACGCACTGTACGAGGCGGTAGGGGGGAGTGTCGACGAGCGACCTGGGGCTCGTCGACGTCAGTCCAAAAGGACTCCAGGGACTCTCCTGTCGTCTCACGAGACGAGTCTGCTACCAATGTGGTTGCAGGCGACTCTCGAGCGGGTGGCGCTGGAATAGGTACAGGCGAAGGAGATCTTGCCGGGGGAGGACGAGGCACTGGATTGGGGCCGCGAGCCATGGGGCGGAGGTAGCCAATACGGTCGGCGGAATGGAGGTAGAACTGTCGCTCCCTAGGAGCAAGCGCGATGAGGATGGGTCTAAGGACGGGGGCCAGAATACCTGGCAAGAGTTGATCAACCACGTAGCCGAATCCTTCGGCGTGGAGGATATCGAGGGTGTAGCCCCTAGCCTCCATCAAGGAGGACTCAAGGGCGGCGGCATAAACGGGTGGCTGGTTGTCTGGGCACAGACGGGTGTGGACGGTGCGGGCGAGGGCGTAAGAGCGGTACAAGGAAGCGAGGGTGCGGAGGACGTAGTCTCCGGTAAAGTCCATACGCTGCTCTAAGGCGTAGGTGGCGACAGGATTTTCTAGGACAGCGGCGTACAGTACGCGGCGGGAGGAAACTGGAAGGCGGGAGGAACGGACTGGAGGTTGAGGCGGAAGAGGGAGGTTCTCATTGTTGTTGTTGGCGGCAGACGAGGCGTTGTTTTCGACTGGAGAGATGGACATTTTCGAGTGTTACTGCGAAGATGGGGAGGGAAAATCCTTGGGATGGCGCAGTTTATAAGCTTTGAGCAAGGCCTGCGCATGGACCAGGTTCCCGTTTGGTTCCCAGGTGTTCTCTGCTGCGGAATACCCCTTCCAAGACACGAGGAATTGACGGCGTCCCTTCGATCCGCGATGGGACAGGATCCGATCGATCTCGTACTCTTCATCTCCGTCTATTTCTTCCGGAGGGGGGTTAGTGAAATTCGGACCATGTTCCGCAGTTTCGCGATAAGGGGTCAGGAGGGACGCGTGGAAGACGTCATGGATCTTCCAGGTCGGTGGTAGTCGGAGCCTGTACGCCACAGGGGAGACGACTTGTGCGATTTCAAACGGTCCTTCCCGTCTAGGGGCGAGCTTCTTCGACGGGTACCTAAGTCGAAGATTTCGCCCTTCCAACCAAACCTTATCGCCAGTCTTCCACAGACGGAACTTAGACTGGATCCGTTCCTTCATTAGTCGTCGTGCCTTTTCGTGGGCTTCTAAAGCTTCCGTTCAGGCTCCCGTGAGTTCCGAGAGTCTGGACTCGAGGGCGGGGAGGAACGTCTTTCCGATTGGAGGATAAGACCTCGGCTCATACCCGACCATCAGGGAGAACGGGGTTACGTTTGTCGAGGAGTGCGTCATCGAGTTGTGGGAGAATTCGGCCATGGGGAGTAATTCGGCCCACCGTTCAGGATGACCGTCGCAGAAGATCCGAAGGTACGTTTCCAGTTCTTGGTTGACCCGTTCCGTTTCTCCGTCGGTCTGAGGGTGGTATGCGGAGGAGAGGGCGAGGTCGTAGTCAAGAAGTCTCGCAAGCTCCCTAGCGAAGGCTGATGCAAATTGGGGACCTCGGTCTGAGATGCAGTGGGAGTGTAGGCCAAATCGAAGGAAAACAGTTTTGAAAAATAACTTAGCGACTCCAGCCGCGTCGATGTCCTTGTTGCAAGGGGAATAAATTACCCCCTTCGTAAGCCCATGGTCTACCACGACCATGACAGAATCATATCCGAAAGAGGGAGGAAGGCCGGTGATGAGATCAACCGAGACTTGTTCGAAGGGACGGGAGGCCACGCTGGCCAGAGGGGTGAGAGGGGGCACAGTGGGGTGAGTATTAACCTTATGCGCCTGACATACAGCGCAGCCGGAGACGAAACGGCGGACCAAATTAGCCATACCTGGCCACCAATAATCACGTTGCACCATGTTCTGGGTGCGGAATATACCACCGTGACCACCAGCAGGGCTCTCGTGTAAGGATCGAATGAGGTCGACCCGTGCCGCCTCGGGGATGTAGCGCTTCTTGCGAAAATACAGCTCTTTGCCATCGAAGTCCCAATCCCCAGCATTCATTTTGGGGAAGAGGGGAGAATCTTCGTAAAGAGCCTGCATGCATCGCTTGATCATGGGGTCGCTGGGGGTGGAGGCGGCGATCTTTTCCGCGAGTGCGACATCGATTTTCCTCGCGAACAGGTTTTCGGGGAGAAGGGTGACTTCCTGGTTGTCGGCGGAGGTGTCGACATCGTCTCGTCGGGACAGGGCATCGGCGGGACCCATCTGCGTACCCGGAATGTGATGGAAATGCAGGTCAAAATCCTGCAGGAACATGAGCCAGCGCGCTTGCCGGCGAGACAGCTTGTTTGGTTGGCGGAAGTATGTGAGATTCTTGTGGTCGGTGAGAATCTCCACCTGATGACCAGTACCGCGCAGGTAGTGGCGCCATTCTTCGAGTGCGTGAATGACCGCGAGCAACTCGCGATCATAGATATCGTAATTGCGCTCGGTGGGCGAGAGCGTCTTTGACAGGTAGGCACAAGGATGCAGGTCGCCATTGACATCCTTTTGCATAAGTACTGCTCCAGTAGCAGTAAGGGAGGCGTCCGTCATGACGGCGAACGGTTTCGTGACATCGGGCATGGAGAGGACAGGCTGCCTCAAGAACGACTGCTTTATCGCCTGGAATGCGGTATCACAGGCGGGGGTCCAGGCCCAAGGAGAGTTCTTCTTGGTTAGGTCATGCAGCGGCTTCGCTATATGGGAGAAGTCCTGTATAAACCTGTGGTAGAAGTTGCAAAACCCTATGAAGGACCTCACAGCCTTCACTGAGGTCGGAGGGTTCCATTCGCGAATGGCCTTTAACTTAGTGGGGTCCATCTTGACCTGCCCTTCTCGGACCATCATGCCGAGGTACTCGACTTCCTCGGCGTCGAACGAACATTTTTCCAGCTTGAGAAACAGCTTGTGCTCCCTGAGTCTCTCCAGGACGCGGATCGTGCGGGCCTCGTGTTCCGCGGGGGTGGCAGAATGAATCAACAGGTCGTCCATGTATATGATCAGCCAACCTTCTGCCATGAGGTCGCCAAAGATGTGGTCCATCAGCGCTTGGAACGTGGCTGGGGAGTTACAAAGTCCAAAGAACATCACGGTGGGTTCGAACAACCCTTGAGGAGTGATGAAGGCCGCCTTCCAGCGGTCGTTCGGCTTGATGAGGACATTGTTGTATCCCCAGCGGATGTCCATCTTGGTGAAAATCTTTGATCCTTTGAGGCGGTCTACGAGGTCGGAGATGAGGGGGAGAGGGTAGGCGTTTTTGACGGTATGCGAGTTCAGGTACCTGTAGTCCTGACAAGGGCGTAGCGAGCCATCCTTCTTGGATACAAAGAAGAAAGGGGCTGCTTGAGGAGACTTGGAGGGCGTGATCTTCCCCGACTTGAGGTGTTCTTCGACGAACGCCTTACATGCCTCTGATTCCTTCGGGTTCAGAGGATAGACCTTAGCGACTTTGGGTACGAAGTCTTTGTCGAGGTCGATGGCGTGGTCGAACGACCTGGATGGGGGCAGTTCCTCGGTGTTCTTCTTGTCAAAAACGTCCGCAAAGGACTTGAACGGGGTAGGGAGAACTGCTTTCTCCTTGACTGCTTGAGCGGCGATCTCAGTCGCGATGGTTGCCTTTCGAATAGGGTAAGCTTCCCTTGCTGAAGCGTCTACTCGCTTCTTCCAGAGCTTGGCTATCTTGGAGTCTGGGTCCAAGTCAAGGTACCGTACCAGGTACCGTTGAGCGATTGCCCGAGGGGAGTCGTGTCGGGGCTTCTTGATTTGATCTGGGAGATCGATATGGCCAGTGGCCCAATCTATTACCGGGTTGGCTTCTCGTAACCACGGTAGTCCCAAGATCATGTTTTCCTTTCCGATATTGAGGACTAGAAAGCTCCGTTCTTCCTCGGTTTCTCCAATCCTGATGGAGATGTTGACTTTATACCTGATGACTCCTCCTTGGTTGTTTGACCCGTCCACGTTCTGGGCACTTAGTGGTTTGGGTAGCCGTTCCATCGGCAGTTTCTTTCGCTTCACTAGATCGCGATCTATGAAGCATCCGCTTGCGCCACTGTCCACCAGGGCGAATGTGTCGACGATTTGACCCCCTTCATGCGCGAATAATGACACAGGAACTCGAATTGATTGCGCATTGGGGTTTGACAAAACTACGGGGGCGATTACATGAGGAGGCGAAGACGTCGAAACTTCCCTCCTTTCTAAAAATCCTTTGGCCATTCTTCGGCCACCTTGGTTGCTGCGACGGGCAGCTTTTCTTCATCTTCGTTGAAGCATGCCTTGAGGACATTCAAGACATCTTCTTGCTGGGTGCCTCGACCCTTTAACTCGGACAGATAGTCGACGAGTGGGGAGGGCTTGGGTTCTGGTTGCGTGACGACGGCGGCGCGTGTGCGCTGAGGGTTGCGAGGGGGACGAGAGGGCGGTCCTCGGGAGTTCTGCCCATTGCGAGGGGGGCGAGGATGGTTGGTTGAACGACATCCGACTTGGTGGCATATGAAACACTTGTTCTGTTTCATGTACTCCGCACGTTGTACTGGAGTAAGTCGGACTGCGTCAACGTCCATCGCGTTGGGGTCCCTTCTGCTGGACGAGGGCTTGGAAGGAGAGGAGAAAGTGGGAATGTAGCGCTTCCCTGCGCGGAGGTCGTCGATGCGCTTGTGTTGCGCGTGGAATGCGGATGTTTTCTCGGCCCATCCGGCAAGCGTGGTAGGAGGTTTCTCGCAAGAGAGAACGGATTCGGCGAGGCGGGGGTCAAGACCGCGGATGAACCACTCGATGAGCGCCTTCTCATCGATGATTCCTGACTTGGCGGCGAGGAGCTGGAACTCTGTGACGTACGTGTCGTAGCCGTCCTTGCGGTTGGCCTTGTTCTGGGTTAGGTTCCCCAGGTCGATACGAGCACTTTCTCCTACGTCGAAGGGGTGGAAGACTCGGTGAAAGTCTTCGCAGACGGTGGAGAACTCTCTTTGTCGTGCTGTAGGGTGACCATCCAGAAGAAGGCTCATCCATCCTTCGGAGAACGTCTTGCCCTTTCCTTCGCTCATCTTCATGAGGAGGGCGTTGATCTTTGACTCATCGTCAGGGAACGCTGTCTGGTTGGCGGCAAAGTAGGTGCGCATGGCAAGAAGCCATCGCGAGGCGTCCTCGTTGAGACCAGAGAAATCCTTGGGGACGATGTTCTTTTTGTCAGACATGTCGTTGTTGTTGTCTTCGTTGTCAGAGGGATCTGCGGGTGGAAAATACGGTGGAGAGGGAGAGCGGGAGACGTGTGGGGAAACGTGGGGGGTTCTGTCAAGCCAGTCGTCACTATAACCGTCGTCGCTGGGTGCCGGTTCGTCTTCCTGCCCTAGACCCTGGTCCTCGGGTTGATAAGAGGGTTCGGGGTCCGACTGGGGCAAAGGGGAAAACTGGGGTTGAGGGTCTGGCGGGGCGGGAGAGTGTGGCGGCGATGGGTTGTCGACGACGATGGGTTCCGGTTCGGGAGAGGGAACGCGGAAAGAACGACCGACGCGTCTGGGACGTTGGATGGAAATGGTGGGCGAGGGGAGGGCGGCTTTACTGCTGAAGAGCAGAAGCGAGGTGAAGATCTAGTTCTTTTGTTACGCTGGGCGCTAACAACTAGAACAGCGAGGAGGCACTCTGGAGTGGCCTCGAGACTCTGGAGACGATTCTGGAGAAGTCTCAGACTATGTCTTAGTGCGCACACTAAGAGTCTGGCAGTGAACTAATTGCTAGCAGAAAGCTGCGTAGAACTAGATACTGTACAGGGTGTAAAGACCGGGTCTTTATACTACTGGGGGTCTGCGCACAGACCAAGTTCCTAATCGAGTCGCGAGAAGGAAACTACAAATGGGGAAGGAATATTCCAGAGAGTTCTGGAGTACGAAAGAAAGCGCGTCCGTGCGCGAGAAATGATGACTAAGCTAAAGCGGTTCGTACCGCTCAAAGGGCACTAGCGAAAGGCTAGGCGAATGAAGTAGTCCAAGTGGTAGTGGATGGAAAAAGTATACCACTACCGTAACAATATCTTTGGGCCATGCTACTGACGGGGGGCCTGCAGGGAGATATGTAGAGCAGACGAAGGGGCCTGCACATGGATATGTCCATTAGACAAGCGGGCCCATGTGTTACGCAAGCAACGCACAGTCGAATGCCAGTACGAATACTCTGTCACACAGGGTCCACCACAGTTGCTGCGCTACACAAAGCACAGGCAAGATATGATCAAGGAGCTTTAGCTTAATCCTCAACTGTTGCCAGCGAATAGACAAGTGGTTAAAACTAGGGAATCCTAGTCTAACCACGAGCCCTTTTATATTATACAGGGATGCGCACAGACCATGCTGTGCATGTGAGGAATTACTATACATGGCTAGACTAAAGAAGAGAAGCGCAGCGGTGATTAACCACACGAGGCGCGGGGATCATAAAGAAGGGAAGTAAACGGAGATTAAATACATGTGTCATGACGTCATAGAGTCTAGGCCTGGTCTGGGCCATGACATCATATGCTTAGTCAGCAAGAGATCACATGTAAGTTCCCACGATCACATGCGCTATGTCACGTGACCTTTGAAAGTGAAAGCGACTAAGTCCGAAGTGAAAGTGTATGAATAAATGTTATGATTATAACACCATGTGGTGATATGCGGTGCAGATGGGCAGGCCTGCTGGCGATATGTTTGCAGGCTGCTCCACTGACAGGGGGCCTACGGTGTGATGCGCATGAGAGGTGGGGAGCCCACTGGGTGACGCAGAAGGTGGATGAGGGGGCCTGCAGAATTTTATGCCCAACAAATGGGTGGGCTGTGTTACAGTTTTACCCCTAAGCGTACCCCGCCACTCGTTTTCCCACGCTCACGCGTCCCCGCCGCCCCCGCCGTCTTGCGATGCCGCCCATCGCCCGCTCCCCAGTTGCCTAGTGGACGTTATCCACTTCCCCAGTCGTTCCTGCAAGTCTCAGTGACGCTACACTGAGATAGCCCCTGTCTCGTCGCCCCGTCGGGCCGGACCCTTCAGTTGAGCTGTCGCGTCCCTTCTTATTTGACCAATGACATTTCTTGCATCACGTGACTAGCACGTGATTAGATTACGACGTGTCAGTACCTTCGCGTCGAGACCCGTATCCAAGGGCTCCGCTGTTCGCATCCCCTTTGCCCTGTGGGCCGTACCTCGTGGACATCGTCACTTCGCTTTCAGCTCTTCTCATTCGCTGACGATGTCGCCACCTTACCCGGAGCTTCGCTCCCTCATTACCGGCACTTTGCCGCTTCTCCATTTGCCGCTATGACTCGGACAGACTCATAGCCCTTTGCCCTTCGCTGCCACGCACAGCTCGGTCTGTGCACGATACCCAGTAGTATATATACAAGTACTTAGAGAAGTACAGACTCTTTAGCTAATTCTACGCATCTACCAAGTGCATAGTAATCTAGCAGTATACCCTCCTCTTGCCGATAAAGCCGATAAGAGTCTGCTCGATCTCGTCTGGTCGCCACCACTCAAGATCTCGCCGACACTTGCTTTGCAAGACACCCGATAGCGTCGTCTACGCGAGTCGGCTAGTTTCCTCATTAGGCTCGAGCCCCTATAAGTGCTCGCTGCTAGCTATTGTGCGCTATCAGCGTAACAGGCTGCGGGAAATGCAGAAAGTAATTGGCGGGCCTGCAGGGCAATTTGGCGGGGGGAAAAGGGGGCCTGCAGAAATGCATTAAGCAGACAGGAGGCCCATGGGGAAATGCAGTAGATGTATGGGGGGGCCCACAGAATGACATGCAGAGTGGGTGGGGGGCCTGCGGAGAAACATGGCAGGTGAATGGGGTGTTACGGTAGTGGTATACTTTTTCCATCCTCTACCACTTGGACTACTTCATTCGCCTAGTCTTTTACTAGTGCCTTTCGAACGGTATGAGCCGTTCTAGCTTAGTCATCATTTCTCGTGCACGGACACCATTTCTCTCATACTCCAGAAGCTTCTAGAGTATTCTTTCCTCATTTGTAGTTTTGCTCTCGCGACCCGATTGGGAACATGGTCTGTGCGCAGACCCCCAGTAGTATAAAGACCCAGTCTTTACTCCCATGTACTCTATCTAGTTCTACGCAGATACCTGCTAGCAATTAGTTCCATTCCAGACTCTTAGTGTGCACACTAAGACATAGTCTGAGACTTCTCTCAGAATCGTCTCCAGAGTCCTGCGGCTACTCCAGAGTGCCGCCTCAGAGTTCTGATTGTTAGCACCCAGCATAACATGGGAGGCCTGCGGGGCATTGCGGAAGGTTGATGAACGGGCCTGTGGCCTGCCATGTGCGGTGGGCGGGGGTCCAGAAGGGTGTTCCTATGTGGTGATGCCTGCTGCCAATGGGCGGGCATGCGGGCAGTGCATGCAGCAGCTGTTCTACCTGTGGGGCGATATGAGCTAACAATGGGAGGGTCTACTAAGTGGTAAATATTGGGCCCCAATTTCAATTTTAGGAGTTATGTGAATAGTTTAGTACATGTACATTTAGATCCCATTTACCCTATCTCTTTCAGCCTGAATAGCCTCCAACCTCTCTAGCTCTGTCAATACCCTTGCCACTGCCCTGCGCCACTGACCACATGCTTGCAAGAACAAGGATTCATACCTCCGTATGACCCTTTTGATAGGGGCATCGAGCTGCTGTGCTTCATGTGTAGCGGTGGGGAGAGGATTCTCTTGAGGAATTGAGTAGGCACCCAAGGCTTCTGCATGAATGTAAGAATGAAGGAGGGTTAGGGTGTGGAGAAATCCTCGTTACCCAATGTGAAATGTTCCAAGCCAGGGAACCCTTCCATCTGAAGCAGCCTAAGTGCGGCTGCATTCTCCTCAGGGGCTGGAAATGGATGTATTAGTTGGATGAATGGAAGAATAGGTAGCGACATGCTTACCAAGGGATCTGCAGCAGTGCTCCATTAGCATCCACTGATTTTCGTGCTGGTTGATGGCCCGCAGCTCCAGAATGTGGGGCGGGAATTCTGCCTGGAGCGGGCGCTGGTACCTGGTAAAGTCTGAGGGGGCAGGGTTGGCATTTTGAGGGGCAGGAGGAGGGTCTTGAAGACCGCTGAAAGGTCATCAATACGAGGCATGGGGGAATGCAGGGGGGCACTTACCAGGTAGGTCCACATCCATGGAGTCTTCATGAGCAAGACCACCAGGATTTTGTGCAGCAGCTGAGGGGGCGGCGACCAAGGCAGGAGGCAGCAGGGGTTGGAGATGGGAGATGCCCGCGAGGGCGCATGAGGATGCAGGAACAGGTGGAGGCGGGGGAATGAAGATGTTGGTGAGGGCATCCATGGAGCAGGACGCGGCGATGGGAAAGGGTGGTGGCAGCAGCGGAATTAAGATGGCAGAGAGGGGGTTTGAAGGGCAGGGGGCTGCGGCAGGGCGGGGAGGCGGCATGGGAATGGCGGTCCCCGTGGGAATAATGATTTGGGGGGCGGCAGAAGGGGGGAGCATTGGCGGTGGGGGAATATTGAGGCCAGAGAGAGGGTTGGACTTGTTGTGGGCAGTGGCTGGAGGTAGAGGTGGCGGCGGTATGAAGATGCTGGCAAGGGTGTTGGAAGGGCGGTGGGCAGCAGTGCGGAGCAGAGGTGGCGGAGGGATAACCAAGCCCGCCAGCGGATTCTGCAAGCTGTGGCGGGGGGTGAGAAGCAGTGGGGGTGGTGGTGGAATGACAACTCCTATGAGATCGTCCCACCCATCTGAAGCAGCGAATGGGGATGCCTCTTCTCGGGGGATGTGGAACACCTCAGCTGTAAAGGGTGAATGTCCATATGCATACTTTGCATGGAACTTACAAGAGTTGATGAAACGCACTTGGTGGTGCCTGCCCTCCATTGGTGGGGATTCATGATCTTTCTGCGGGAAAGGTGCGGGGCTCATGGTGGTTGGGCGGGTTGTATTGAAGCAAGACTGAGGTGCAGAGCGCAGCTAAGACAACAATGAATTAATGATTACCCATTTGGGGTTGGTGGATTTCAAAACATGTGGATGCGTGGGAATCTGGACATTGAACATTTTCCTCATTATATCAGGCCATCACACATCACTCCACCCCCATCATCTCTTATTCCCTCTCAAATACTCAAGATGTCAGTGGATCGAATCCTCAAAAGTGCAAGTTCTCAGATCTCCCAAGCCATCAGGGAATATGTCAGTGCAGGTGGCCAGGACAATTGGAACAGGGTGGTTGAGGCAATCGAGAGCAGTATGGTAAGTGATATAAGTATTTTG
>JBBPSI010000250.1:0-34135 GCA_038093515.1 Butyriboletus loyo
GCGATGGAGAGGCTGAGGATTAATGGAATGCTCTGAGTCACTGGAGCTAGAATCAGAAGAATTGGGATTGGGATCAGGAGATGGACTTGGATGGGGAGATGGAATGGGAGATTTTGGAGCAGGACCTGGTGTAGGACTTCTGGCTACAGATAACCTAGGGGAAGGGAAAGGGGAAGGGGAAGGGGAAGAAGGAGGAGAGCCAGAATTGAGACCATGCTGTAGTCTTTGTTGATCTTGCTCATATTATTCTACTGAGTGTTGGCTATGTTCACCAAGGGCTTCTGAAAGTAAAGCTTGAGAGAGCTGTTGTATTTGCTGTATTGCATTTTGCTCCTGAATCTCATGCTCCTCCTGCTGCTGATGCAAAGCTTGTTGTTGTTCTTCAAAATATCTGTGATAATCTATCTGCTGCTGCTGCAAAGCCTACCTTTGCATTTCTAGAAGCCTTTGATGTTCCACTACTTGTCTCTGCAGATATTCTTGTTGTAACTGCTCCAAATGTAATTGTTCCTGTTCCTGTTGTTGAAATCTCATAAACTGAACATGTGCCTGTTGTTGCTGGGCTTGCTGGGCTTGCAAAAATTGTTGGTCCCTCTCCTGATTGAAATTGGTATTATGCTGATGTGGGGGGGTTATGCAGGACCAGCTTGAGCTGTAGCAGAAGGCTGGATAGAAGAATGTACATGTCTTTGATTACACCTTCTTTCATGAGTACTATTGAAACCCTCCAGAAAGCAAGCATTGTAGTCCACTCTACCCATGTGAAGGACATTCTGAGGTGGAGGGGGCTGAAGAAGATGCTGAGGACCTTGCTGAAAGTGAAAAGGCTGAGGAGGAGGAATGTCAGGATATTGATTCATAATTGGTGCAGGAGGAGGATGATTCTAGAATTTCATTTCATATATATATACAATAACATAGATGATGTGAAATAACTTACAATCAATGCACCAGGATTTGGCTGGCAATGAGATGGTGAAGAACCCAAAATGCGCTGATCATGCTTAGCTTGGTGAGAAGCATTTTGAGCATGCTGGGGTGAGGTTGGGAGAGTTGACATGATTGTAGGGATATGTAACTAACTATCTATGTAGATATCTGGTCAATAGCCAACCCAGACTATCCTAGTATACAGTTACTACTGAGAAATTGATTTATGTATGTCTCAGCCCCCCTGATGGAGTTGACACTACACAAACAGGGCACGACCCCTGCGTGGAAATCACCTCAAGCAGGGACTTTGAAAATTCATCTGAGTAGAAATAAAGCTTGAGCAATATGGTTACCCACAGGCTCACACCCTAAAGGCACTGGGTGTAATAAAAAGAAAAACCACAGGAAGTGGCAGTGCACCCACTTAAGCCTGTGGATTGGCTATGGCAAGCAGTATAGAGAGGAAGGGATAGATGGATGGATGGATGGATGGATGGATGAGACAGCAGCAGCAGCAGGGGAGGAGGAGGGAGAAAGAGCCAGAGGGCGATGGGGCTGCCTGACTGCATGCAATATGCTTCGGTACACAAGATCGACAAAAAAGGAAAATTGTTTTCCATGCTCGCAGCCCCAGTGTGCAAGGAAACCTTTATCACACTAATGTTGCTGTTCAGCCAAGCCACATGGTTTTGTTCATCCCAAAAAGGCAAGCATATGGCAAAGCCGAGATAGTCAAAATAGTCAAAATATGCGAAATATGCATTGGAAAACCCAGAGTCACATGATTTGAACTCAACCATTGCCCACTCATTCTTAAGATGGACTGCTGTCACAGTTATCTGGTTTCCAGGAACCAAGTCTTGATAGCTGTCAACCTGTGTCAAGTCTGGTAGGTGATGTCTGTCTGATATGTCTGTTGCTAGATGAACAGGAATTTCAAATGAGCTGTCAGTGGACCAGATCACATCAGAATTGGTAGCAATGATAGGTGTCAGGAATCAGGAATCCTCAGAGATATTGCGATTTGAGAAATGCACAAGCAGGTTTTCTAGCTCAACACACTGTGGATTGGACCAAAGAGTCCTTCTCATCAATGCTTCTACTTCCCTCACAGTGAGCTCCAGTTGAATGATGCTAGACAGGACTGAGTGAAGAACCCTGCTACAGAAAGAACTCAATCCAATCAAAAGCAAAGCAATAGAGAAAAGGGTGCAATATGATCAACCCCCAAAGAGAAGTAGAGAGGAAACAAAGAGAGAAACACCAGGGAAGGTCATTTCCACTGATGTCTTTACAGAAAATCTGATATTCCAGACTTTCTTCACTGTGGAACAAACTGGAGAGGATACAGAAATGTGAGAGGTTGGATGGAATCTGTTGGCTATTGCTTGAAGATTGAGGAACAGGGACAGTGGGTGACTAGACGATCTCACAGAGAGGCAGGAGAGTTGAAATGTAATATTTTAGGTCATAGTTACAACCTTTTTATAGTCTGGGCATTTCTCAAGACTTGAAACACTAGGGATAAGTGAAAACTAAGTAGAAATGTCAAGGAAATTGTTGACAGAATGTATTTAATCATAGCAGTTGTCATAGAAGTTGAACAGATATAATAAGTACAAGATCAAATAGAAAGGAACCTACCTGCAAACACTTTCCAGACATATGAAACCTTGATGACCATGGAAATATCGGAATAGCATGGAACCTGATGAGGAACAGGAATGGAAGTGAAGAGAGTTGCGAAGTGATTGTTTGTGATGCATGTGAGTGCTGAATTGCCAGGTGGAGGCGCAATTGTGACCTAGAGAATATGTGTTCTCTACACCGCTGTCCTTGTTCCTCGATTTTCAAGCCATAGCCAACAGATTCTGTTCATCCCCTCATATTTCCATATTCTCTCCAGTGTTATAATCATATCTCTTATAACAAACTTTGCATTTGGACTTCATCATATTTCTCTTTCAAAGGTCACATGACTTAGTGCACATGATCGTGGGATAATACATGTGACCATAGGCTGACTAAGCATATGACATCATGGTCCAGACTGGCCCAGACTCTATGACGTCACACCTCATATATTTAATCTCTGTTTACTTCTCTTCTTTTTTGATCGCCGTCGACTTCTATTTAATCTCTGTCGACCCTGACTTCTTCTCGTATATACATGTATAGTAATTAGTCTCACGCACTGCTTAGTCTGTGTGCATTCCCTTGTAATATATAAAGGCTGGTGGTTTGGGCTAGGATTCCCTAGCTTTAACCACTTGTCTATTTGCTGGCAACAGTTGAGAGATTAAGGTCTTGAGCTATACTCATTCATACCTTGCCAGCTCTTTGTGTAGAGCTACAACAGTAGTGGAACCCTGTGTGCACGTGATAACTCCATTGTCTCGTAACATCCAGTCCATTCCACAGCAGAGGAAGTCCAGAATTTCAGGTTTTTGTAAAGACATTAGTGAAAATGACCTTCCCTGGTGTTCCTCTCTTTGTTTCCTCTTTACTTCTCTTTGGGGTTGATCATATTGCACCCTTTTCTTATTTCTTTGCTTTTGATTGGATTGAGTTCTTCCTGTAGCAGAGTTCTTCACTCTCAGTCCTGTCTTGCATCTTTCAATGAGTTTCTGCCCTCAATCTGCCAATTCCTTGTCTTCTTGCTCATCAGTGTAAACACTGATGAGTTTCTTCTCTCATTCTGTCAATCCCTTGTCCTCTCACTCATCAGCATTTACACTGACAAGTTTCTGCCCTCATTCGGTCAATCCCTTGTTGTCTTCTCCACTGCCTCTGTCACTCTACAGTAAGCTTGACTCCTTCCCTTGATTCTTCAATCTGAATGCTGATACATTTTTCTTAGACCCCTACAATGCATACCTTCATCCTGAATGGCCACATTATTGTTTCCCCCAATATGTCAGTACCACCTCCCTCTGTCTGTCTGCCTCTCCTCAAGACAGAGGATACAGATGAGGCATTATTCTCTGGTCACAAATTCTGTGTCATGTCTTCAGACTACCCACAGCTCCTATTTTTCCTCCATAATCTTCTTCATCATGGTCCGCTCTTCTCTTGCCTTACCTACAATAAATCAACACTGCCAATCATTCAAATAAATACCCTGTACCAGTTGAGACCCAATATCCTGGATCAGTGGATTGCCCTTGACAATTTTCTTACCAATATTTTCCATGTACTCAGTGTGATGGCTGCTATGAATGTTGTGCTATATTTGGTTCCAGGAGAGATGAACTATGGGAAACCTTGGGTGATAGAAAAAGCTGCCCATGGTGCTACATCTCATGTGCTCCATCACTTCCAGCACCTTATTACTCTGATGTTGTGGGCCATGAGCAGATACCCAACAGGCATTGACCAACCTGATTCACACTGGGTGAAAGTTCTGTTGGATAAAGGATATCCACCTGTGATGGTTGAGATGCTCAGAGATTCTCCAGCCAGAATGTTCTCTCTGATAACTCCAAGGGTCAGTACTGCTGTGAACCTATTCAATGAGGAATATGTCATCCATGTGCAGTGAATGGTTCAGATCCAAATCACCATCTACATCATCTGAGGCCAATGTGACAAGCAAGGGAGGCAGGACTTCAAGAACATTCCAGTCCACCATCTTGATGGCAAGTGCATCTGGGAGAACTGCCACTCAAGTGATGAGGACCTTGCACATGCTATTGCAGTGGCTGTCACTGCTGTACAGGCCCAGTCTATTCAGCAACCTGTTCCTCAGCACCCCCTACCTATTCCTCCCCACAGATCCCATCAGAAAAAGGGGAAGAACTGGATAGAGTTCTTTGCCTGTCAGGAAATTCCCAACAAGAAAAAGGAGGCACATGAACTCCTGAAGGAGAAAGTGGCACATGAGCAGTATGCTCAGAATGCCTACCATGGTCAGGTACCTGGGAGAAAAGGGGCAACAGTCTTTTAATGGGTAATGGTCAACAACTTCTGACTTCACACCAACATAGGTCACTCAATGGTGTCTCAAATCTGGATGTCATACCTGGGCAGTCAGAAATACTATGATCCTTTCACTGATGAATGAGATATATGTACTGAATTTGACCCTGCTGCTCCCTTGGAATTTGATGTTCTTGAGGTTGACTTCAATGTTGAGGAAGGTGGTCAACCCACACCCATGCAATCCTACAACACACTGAGGCCTGATCTATCAGCCCACAATACAGCAACCTTTGTTGACAGTGATGTTCCTCAGTCAGGGTTTTCGGAGTTTCCTACTTTGAATGAAGTTCTACAAGGACACTATGGGTTCATGTACTCTCCTTCTATATGCCTTGTTTTTCCCTCTAACACCATTATTGAGCTTGCAATGAAGGTTTGTGAGGGTCAAGTACCCTTGCTGATGTCAAGAACCCTCCATGATGCAGCCATAACATTTCTGGCATCACTCATCAGTAGCCAACCCCTTAATCCTGATGTCTTTGACATACTGGATGGCAGCCTGGTGGACCAATACAAATCCAGCCATATAGTCATTGAGTAGTGGCAAGGAGCTTGGATTGCACTGAATGGGAATCACTCCTTGAGTACCTTTTACCTTATTCACATTTGTCAGGCAGCAACAACTTGTCATTTTATTGTCTCTCTTGATGATCCTGTTATGGTCTTGCAGATTATCCAAGCTCAGTTTGGTCCTGAACCTCCAGAAGTTTCGATCCATCTGGTACCAAGATCACTCCAATTCCTGATACTGGCCATCTCTGTTGTCATTCAACTGTACAGTCGACTGCCCCATTTTATCATATACACATAATAAATTGTTTGAATCACTCTTTGGTTCTGTTACCCACTTACCCAGTTGTTTCACACTCTTCTCCTTTTTTACAAGAACCAGTTTACCAGACAGTACTTAGGTCCCATCTACATATATAACCTTTCAGGTAAGAGTTGCACAGCACACTCTTGAAATTGCACAGCTGTTACGCTGGTGCACTAACAACTAGTCATACAGATTGTATCTTAATAGATCTTTCTGTCTTCTTTCTCCTTTCAGCAGATTGTATCTTGATAGATTGATCTTGCTTCTTTTCATCTCCACTGTGTGGGAACTCTCTCACGACAGCTTCTCTTCTTTTTAATATCCGCTCCTTGAGAACTCTCTCATGGGATGCACTCTGTACTTATATATTATAGTAGATAGATAAGGATGATGCACAGCTTGATCTGTGCGCATTCTCTGTAATCTATAAATACAAGGCCAGTGAAGCCTGGGATCCCCCAGTCTTTATCACTTGTATACTTTGCTACCCTTTGGTGGTGAGGTGGTATTTGTGGTTCTGGCTCACTGGTTAGAATTGCCAGGAGTAGTGTCCTGCGAGTACACATCAGAACTGGGTTTGGGCCCTGCAAGTGTTTTGGGTTGTCTCTTAGGAGATGGCTTGATGCCTGCGCCATTGAAAGATGGTGCACAACAGGCATGAGATTCAGCCACAGAACGCACAGGAGGGGCAGCATCAGAAGGAACTGGAGATGCGGCAACAGAGGGACCTGGAGTGGGGGTGATTGGCAGTGCTCCCTGTTTCCCAGAAGGGTCTGCTACCGCTGTAAATATGTTGGGTTATGTCGATTTACTTGTAGTGGGTTGTTCACTCATGAGCATTGTTCTTCCTTTTACCTTCCTTCTGTGCTTTCCCTTTACTTTGCTTTTCACCTAGGTTATGCATTTCAATCGGAATATAGTGGTGATTCAAAGATGAAAGACATACCCTGTGGCACAATTCCAAATTGAGCTTCAACTCTGGCTGCCAATGTCTTCCAGTCTTTCATGCTAATGTCCTCTATTCTGAATCCATATTTGGATCCAGACCAGAGTGGATCCTTCTGGGTCCTTTCCACATAGTGTGCATCCCAGTCTGTTTTGGACTTGGTCAGTTTATGTATGGCTGAAATGCTGCAACTCACCCAATTCACCAATGTCCTGGCATTCCAGGACTAGATCTGGGTTCTGCTCTCTCCATTCTGCAATGACATCATACTCATGGCGGCTGATGTAGTACTCGACAGCAAGGTAGTTGTTGAACAGTCTTGACCTATATTTGGTGTCGCTGACATTCTTCTTCACTGTTGTAAGTAGACCCTCCACAATACCATCCATGTAATATATATACTTCTGCATGAGTGTGCAGATGTTTGGCTGCACCTTTACTCCTTCTGGGGTGGCCTGCAGATACATAAAGATGTGGTGTTGCCAAATGAAATGGCAAATGTGGGAATGGTAGAATAATGGGATGGTGATAGGCTTCTTCACAACAGAGTTCATCTCCCATCTGAATACGATGACTTTGAAGAATTGGCCATTCATGGTCGCAGTGGGGAGATAACAGGTGGCGAGGATCAGGCAGAGTTTGAGTGAGTCTGGGACAAAGTTAGGGAAGAATATGGCAAATGTTTGGTCAGGGGTGGTTGAAAATGAATATAATGGTTGATGTGAAATCCGGATGCATCACTAGTATAAGTATCCTTCATTTTGATCACCAATTCATTCATTCTGCACAGCCATTGTGTCAATAGAACATTATTCAGCATGTTTGCTGAAGCAGGGTATAAATAAAAGAATTATGTATACCATATATGGAACTCAATGGCAATGTGTGACATAAATAAAATATTGGTGCACCTGGTGGGTGCTCCGGCGCTATTAGTGTTTGAATGTGTTCACAAGTGTTCGCAGGTTTTCTACAGTGTGATAAACATGTTCTATCCTTTGGGAAAAGCATTAATGAAGTTCTTAAATGACTGTTCACAAGTGTTTGTGAGTGTTTGTGAGTGTTCATAAGTGTTCGAATGTTCCTTAGGCCTATTCCTGCATAGGGTAATCAGTTAATGAAAGGTGTTCAGAAGTGTTCTATAATAGGTTATATGTGTACAGGCCTGACAGTAAATAATTAGTGGAGTGTCTACACATCAGAATGTGTGATGATGTTCATATATTTTCCAGGCATTCCAAGGAAGATCTGCCACCCATTCCATATTTCTACAAGCCAAATATGAAAGAACTCTATAATTGAAGTCAGGATTTTCATTTCCATTCAATGAGGTCAGTAGCATCCACTGCACATTAATATCATATACCCATTGGCAACTATCCTTATTTGTAATGCTACACATGGCATGCAGACAATGGGAAATGTTACCAATTATTACATACAGTGAGTGAGAAAACCCTTGCAATGTTTTACTATTTTGCACTAGATGCCATGTAGCACCTGATGGCGTGGGAATCCCACTTAGCGTTGGTGAGGTGGGTGATTGCACTGCCTCCTGGCTACAAATGGGTCTCTGGGTCATGTGATGTGGCCATGTGGCTGTGGAGATATGTCTATTCTAAAACAGGTATACCATTGCAAGGGTTTATTCACTTTTAGCCTCAACAGTGGAATCTCAGTCAAATGAAAGGATAATTGTGTTTGTTTGGTCCTACAAACAAAGATACACATATAAACATTATGTCTGAGTTGGAAAAAGTTCACATGCTTCTTTCTTCCCAACTTCTACCAGCATGAGATCTCTCTAAGAATACCATCTTGACCATGCTTGATTCTGGTCATTCTGCTTGCTCCATTGCCTCCACCACTGGCCTTCATATTTCCACCATCTCTAGGCTTTGTTTAAAGGAGTGTTCTAATGTGCAAAAGTCCAATAGAGGTCGTCCATCCAAGCTTTCTCTAGCTAGTATCTGCCATGCCATCCATCTCATCTCTACTCACAAGGCAGAAAATGCTGTCCAAGTGACCAAAGCTCTTACAAATATTATCAACCAACCCCTCAATCCCAATACAGTATGCCAGCACTTGAAAAATCTGGTATGAAAGCTGTAGTCAAGCGAAAACAACCTATTCTCTCTGCCAGGCATTGCAAGGCAAGACTAGACTTTGCCTATGCTCACAAAGATTGGACTCTGGAGGACTGGAAGAGGGTAGTATGGTCTGATGAGACTGAAATCAATTTCCTAGGGTCAGATGGACACAAATGGGTGTAGAAAAAGCCAGGGGAAAGGCTTAGTGATAGACTGGTTAATGGGACACTCAAGTTTGGAGGAGGTTCTGTGATGATGTGGGGCTGTATAAGTCGGGAGAGGATTGGGTATGCCACCAAGATTGATGGTAGGATGGATAGGGACCTATACCTTCAAATTTTGAAGGATGAACTTCAATATTCCCTTCAGTATTATGGTCTCAATCCTCCTGACACCATTTTCCAACAAGACAATGACCCCAAGCACACCTGCAAGAAGGTCAAGGAGTGGCTAGATGAACAGGCCTGAGTTTAGTACTATGGTATGGCCAGCACAGTCTCCTGATCTTAACCCAATAGAACATGCCTGAGGCTATCTCAAGAGGCGACTTGCAGAGTATGAATTCCCCTTAAGGGAACACTGGAGTTGTGAAAGAGAATTTAGGTGAAGTGGAACAAGATATCAGTTGTAGAATGTCAGAAGTTGATTGAAAGCATGTCTAGAAGGGTCCAGGCAGTGCTCAAGGCCAAGGGAGAGTATACCAAGCACTGATATCTTCCAAATACCCTTCTTCCACCAAAAGTTAATAAACTCTTGCAATGGTATACCTGTTTTAGAATAGACATATCTCCACAGCCACATGGCCACATCACATGACCCAGGGACCCATTTGTAGCCAGGAGGCAGTGCAATCACCCACCTCACCAACACTAAGTGGGATTCCCACGCCATTAGGTGCTACATGGCATCTGGTGCAAAATAGTGAAACATTGCAAGGGTTTTTTCACTCACTGTACACATGGTGCACCACTCGACATTATAATGACTAAGAGACATGTGGAACGGGGTATATAATACAGAGGTTATGTGGAACCAAATAGAACCATTAACACTACCCACTGCCCACACTCAATATGTCCCTCCACTACTTCAACATTAAGACTGTCACATTTGCAAGTAATGTGTCCACAGAGGAGGACTGGGACATGGAGGGAAAGCACTGCGGTTCTCGTACAGGAATGGTACCAAAGGGCAGATGGTGTATCTCTGGAAACCATGCTTGATATGTGCAGATTGTTCAATCATCCAGTGTAATGGCAGGGTATGGCACTCTATTTATATATATATTTCCTTTTTTTTCTAATCACAATGACAGACACTGCAGCACGTGCAGTGGTATTCTGTAAGGATCCCTGTAAAAGGGACTATGACTGAATTCTGTCCACAGGCACCCTCAGGCAATTCCTGGTAAACATTAATGATGGATCTGGAATGTTGTTGAACTGCCTCAACCTGCCCACGATGTTGTGTGAAGTCCTGTCCTTCATGAGGTAAGTCTTATATCCATCTGCTTGTGCGTATAGTCACATGACTCTGTCTGCATTGAAGCCCGATAATGGAAGACATTGGCACGTTCATGGCCACCACTTGGGAGTCATACCAGGCAACATTGTCCAGGAAAAGGAAGAATGTAACCTGTCGTGAAATGGGACCATAACTGATTCATTACAACAACCTGTGCACAAGTGGATTGGATGTAATCACTCACACTGGCTTCTTAACATACCTACACCATGATGCCACAGGACAACTGACATACTCCTACATGAAGGAATATGGAAAGATCTGGGGTTACATTGACCTCAAGAATGCAACTGGTGCTGGCCAAGAAACAGTACTCTGATGCTGGGAAGAATATCATGATACCCCCATGGCGTCAGAGATGTATGACAAGGGGGTCATGGTGGGTACAGTGCTTTTGGAGTTTGGAAGTGTCCTGTGAGTGCTTCACCACTTCCCCAAGTATGTGGCCATTGACATAGAATGGTAACATGTCAGGATACAACCACACAGGATTAACCATATGGTCTACACACCACTGAACGTGTACATGACTGGTGGCCACATGTACATGTATGACATGATGCATCTAATGGAGTTCACCCTCATATTTGACCTCGGCATAGATAATGGGGGTGAAAAGTGGCTGCAGGCAACAAATGAGATCCACCCCAGAATGCTATGCAAGATATACTGCATGGCATTAGCAATTCTGTATCTGGTAAAGGAGCGTAGTAAGTCCTCTTTTGCTTTGTCCACCAATTGAACATGATATTAAAATTCTGCATAGGATTCTGCTCACGCGCGATGATCAGAATGTGTTCCATCATTGACTGGGTCAGACAGAAACTATTTAAAAAAGATGAGGACATCATTTCCATTAGGTCTACAGATGTGATAGCCATCAAAATTGAGGGAGACTGTCTATGCGCAATCCAGATACTGGATGTCATCATGAAGGGGCTCCATGTCACAGACACGTACATAGAGATGAGAAAGGGGGATTGGAGGAATCCAGGGGATGTATTGTACTTGAGCACTGCTGTTTTCCCCTAACACCACTTACCATATGTATGTATCAAGTAGTATGATGACAACGACTACCATCACTGCTACAAGTACAATTGCCATTTTCTGATCATTAGTCAGTTGATATAGAACATCACATTCTCAAACACACTCAATAATATACATATAATGGAATACATGGTATGGATAAGGATTGGTGCCTCCAGCATATACTCAACTCTTGTCCACATCACCCTCCATTGTTTCCATGATTGCATATGGGAGTTTGTACCACTCTGTGAATATGTACATTGTGCTGGTTGCCAGCACATGTGAGGAAGCACACGTGATGTCCCAGTGGCATGCCTCACTGTCCCAGGCCTGCCTGAAGCACGTCCTGTTATATGTGTGATCTGGGTGGTCATAGGTAAGGCATTAATCTATCTGGATGTGGTCTACTCACCGAGCATGAAGATGTCCATAGTGTGGAGGTTCCACACAGGGTGGTCCCTCTGTCACAAGGAGACTACAGCCAGATCATGACATCTGACGTAGTTGTCCTCATGCATGTAGAAATCAAAGAAACTGATGTTAACATTTCCAGGCTGTTTGGAGGCCTCTTGGAATCCAGGGTGACAGAATTCAAGGATACAGAAGTGATATATTAAGTTGTGCTGTATTGCAGTCTTTGCATGCTCATTAAGCATGGTTATGCCCTCTTCACAGGCCAGTACCCTCTCCAAGGTCAAGGCCCTATATATAAAGCAGCACATGAGAGTCTCATAATGTGGGGAAATTGGTGTTACGATGCCCCTGGTGGGATTGAACCCCTTTGTGGTCCATTAGGGTTATGAGCCTGCTTTGGTGGCCAATCCTAGGTAATTTGAACCCTAGATCTACACCCAAAATGACCCAATCAGGAAATAGAGTTCGCTATATGGAAACACCACTCTGAATATGAATATTATCACTGCTATATACTGTAGATCTATGAAGATTTGATCAAGTTATGAGAAAAATAGAAATAATGTAAATATATATGTATCAATGTATTTTGAGATTGTGGCTGTAGTAGCATGTACACAGCGCACCTTTGCTTATGTAAGTATCCCAAATAGTCTACTTGCACAAAAATCCAACAAAACTACTACACTATTGGCTGGCACTGCCTGCCAATGGTGCATTGGCATGATAATTTTGGATTGCACTTTTGTAATGGTTCCCATGGTCTGATTGTCACAATTTATTTTTTAATCAGTTAGGTAATACTATAAATATTGTATATCTGGACATGATAATTACCATATTTGGAAATTGGCCAGGAATTAAATAAGAGATAACTTCTTAGATAACCAAAGGAAGTCAAATCGCAGACAAACGCAGAGCCCCTGAGCCTGCACGTGACCACCACAGTCCAGGGACCATATTAGATGACATTTCCTTCTCTTACACCATGTTGTTATTTTCAATCCCACCTTAGATATAAGCCATTCTTAAAAGTAACTTGATTTAAATATTGCGGACCAATTTATTATGTAAAATGTTTCTCTTGGATGCTCTGCTGATTGGGGTATGGTCTATATATACGAGTCCAACTGCATCCAAGGTCAGAAATATATGTAGAAAATGCTAGGAATATTATTTGACCTTTTGGGTAAATACAAAGAAAGTAAAATAGCGGATTAGTGCGGCATCGGATGGACTAGGAGTGAGGGAGAGTGTTTTTCCAAATCATACTTCCCACACAATGTTCTCTCTTATACCCCCCTGACATTCCTGCTTCTTTGTAATGTTTTGAATTTACTTTGAGTTCTCTGTCTATTTTTGATTTACTGATTTGGCATGCTTAGTCATTACTTCCATGGTGCGAATTAAATGTGTACACTAGTGATAAAAGTGTAGATCAAATAAGAAAATTAGAAAGCCAAGTATAGGAAAAGGGTAGAAGGTAAGGATAAAGATTTGAAGCTAGAAATAGTAATAAATTGTAGGAAATGGAACACATATGTTAGGTTGGTTTTGGCAGTTAGAAGTTAGTGTTCTAGATTATATATTCTTGGAAGGGGGGTTTGGGGATTTCCCCCATCAGTTAGATGTTGGGGTTGTTTTCCAATCAGACTACCTTTCACTATGCTCACTGCAAATATCCTACATAAGCAACTCTTTGACTACACTTTGCTTGGAAATCTCAGCTATGAAAACAGAGCATATCTCAGTGCTTCTGGTCATGAATTCTATGGTGCAATCTATGGTGCGATTCTATAGATAAAAATACCATGAATAAGAGCATATCTAAGTGATCTTTTCAAGCTTCTGGTCAAGGATTCTATGGTGCAATTCTCTAGATAAAAATCAAACAAAAATACCATCAAAAAGTGAATATCTGAGCACTTCTGGTCAAGGGTTCTACAGTGCATTTATGTAGATAAAAATCAAACAAAAATAGCATAAAATACAGCATATCTTAGTGCTTCTGGTCAAGGGTTCTATGGTGCATTTCTATAAACAAAAATCAAACAATGCAATGACAGTATGGGGGTGTAGCTATGAAAAACAAGCATATCTGAGTGACTTCTGGTCCAGAATTCAATAGTGCGATTCTCTTCATAAAAATACCATGACACAGTATATCTGGGTAATTATTTCAAGCTTCTGGTCAAGGATTCTACAATGCAACTCCCTAGATAAAAAAGACAATATGTCAGTACCCCTGGCCAAGGATTCTACAGTGCAATCTATAGTGCAATTCTGTACAAAAAGAGTATATCTGGATGACTTCTAATCAAGGATTCTATGCTGCAATTCTGTAGAAAAAACTCAAAACAATGTCCTATTGCCAAAACAAAAAGAGCATCACAGGTCAAGAATTCTATAGTGCAATTCTGTAGATAAAAACCAAACAATGTTCTATTGCCCAAATACACAAAACTACTGTGAAAAAAGAGCATATCTGGGTGACTTTGATCAAGGATTCTACAGTGCAATTCTCTAGAAAAAAATCAACCAATGCAATCTTGCTTTGCAGGGTATAGGGTAAGCCTTATCCTACCTAATAATATTACCTGAGCACAATGGTCCATTGTGCAGTGACCTCAAAAGCCCTCCCTTTTTGCCCCTCCTCATGTTCTTAGCACACATGTGCATCAAAAATCAGCTACACACCTTAGAAAGCCTTGAATTCATGTTTCCCATATGAGGGCATGGTGCCATCAATATCAAAAGGGGCCCATTTTCAAGATCACCATGCCATCACTTCAAAGGTCCCTCTCTTCTTCCACTCCATCACATTCCTATCACATGTGCACACTAAACATCTTCCTTATACTCCAAACATGACATTTCTGATACCAGGACATGGTGCATCATGAACAAATGGGGTCACACCATTATCCCATGATGCTATCACAATCAAAAAAAGGGACCAATTTCATTCATGCATTTAGTACACATGTGCACTAAAGATCACATCAGCTGCATGCCTTGAAAATCCTTGAATTCATGCTTCTCACAATGGAGCATGGTGCATGAATGCCAAAAGAGGGCCATATTCACAGTCTGGTACATGTTGATTTTACAGGAAACAGCAATGCAAAGCATCACAGGAGGAATCTGACCTTTATAATCAAAGAGTCATGGTGTAGGCATGCAAAAAGAGGTCCATACTACATGCTTGCCCTTGACTCACTGAGATACTCTGATTCCAAGGACAGAAGAACTCAGGGGAGTGTTTAACACACATGTGCACTAATCACACTTGGTGTTTCAAGAAACAAAACATGTGTTATGGAAGGGCATGGTGCAAGCATGGAAATTCCCATGTGTGGTAGCATGTAATGGATTCTAGACTGGCATGCTGTACTTAGCACACATGTGTATTAAAAATGGA
The DNA here is from genome assembly GCA_038093515.1 of Butyriboletus loyo. NCBI lineage: Eukaryota > Fungi > Basidiomycota > Agaricomycetes > Boletales > Boletaceae > Butyriboletus > Butyriboletus loyo. Next base: position 15,162 of record JBBPSI010000250.1, read on the forward strand.
CAAACATATTCATTCCATAGGCATTTAGCCAGTCATACATCATACAATATACATGTACATACACAAAACAACATGACTAGGGACTAGAGTCCATTGGCTCATCTTCATCATCCAAACCATCAGTCTTATCCATCTTATACAACATGCTATCAACCCACTCTTTTACCAACTCCTTGATCATTACACTTGTGTCCAGGTGTTTCCCCCATGTCTTGTATAGCCAATTGGACAATGAAGCATCTGTTGGATATTGGATTTGATTCTTGATCCAGAGTTGGAATGTTTCAGAGCTGGCTGTGTTGGGTGATAAAGTATCATGAATGGAAAACAATCCACAAACAAGAATTGGCCAGGTAGTTTCTGGCAAAGAGGCAGGAATACTGAGGTAATTGAGGATAATGTCCCACTCTTCCTGACCATGCTCTGTATTGCTGCTAACCTTGCTGCTTTTCAAGTGTGCCAACTTTGTCATAAGGTCATCCACATCAGCATCATCCTCAATATGTGGTGTTACACTGGTAGCGCACAATAGCTAGCAAGCGAGCACTTATAGGGGCTCGAGCCTAATGAGGAAACTAGCCGACTCGCGTAGACGACGCTATCGGGTGTCTTGCAAAGCAAGTGTCGGCGAGATCTTGTGTGGTGGCGACCAGACGAGATCGAGCAGGCTCTTATCGGCTTTATCGGCAAGAAGGGTATATTGCTAGATTACTATGCACTTGGTAGATGCGTAGAATTAGCTAAAGAGTCGGTACTTCTCTAAGTACTCGTATATATACTAGTGGGTATCGTGCACAGACCGAGCTGTGCGTGGCAGCGAAGGGCGGAGGGTTATGAGTCTGCTCGAGTCATAACGGCGAATGAGGGAGCGGCAAAGTGCCGGTAACGAGGGAGCCAAGCTCCGAGCAAGAAGGCGACATCGTCAACGAATGAGAAGGTCAGAAGGTGAAGTGACGATGTCCATGAGGTGAGCCCCACAGGGCGAAGGGTGCGCGAACGGCGGAGCCCTTGGATACGGGTCTCGACGCGAAGGTACTGACGCGTCGTAATCTAGTCACGTGCTAGTCACGTGATGAACCAAATGTCATTGGATAAGAAAAGAGGGACGCGACAGCTCAGCTGTGGGTCCGGCCCGACGGGGCGACGAGACAGGGGCTATCTCAGTGTAGCGTCACTGAGACTCGCAGGAACGAGCGGGGAAGTGGATATCGTCCACTAGGCGACTGGGGAGCGGGCGATGGGCGGCATCGCGAGACGGCGGGGGCGGCGGGGATGCGTGAGCGTGGGAAAACGAGTGGCGGGGTACGCTTAGGGGTAAAACTGTAACATGTGGAGTCTTGGCACGGCCTGCCTCATCATTGAATCCAGATGCAGGAGTGCGACGCTTCTCTAAATGACAAATGTTTAGTACACATGTTTACTAAAAATAAGAATAAAAAGAAATGCATACCAGAAGAAGAACCTGCAGCCAAGTTGACTTGGGAGTCAGCTGCATTCATGCTGATAGATGGCATGTCAGTGGAGAGACAGATCCTTTGCCTGGTTGGTTTGGAGGTTTATTTCCCACATATTCAACTTCTGTATCAAGTGTTCTCCCTCTTTAATCTGATCAACTTCTTCCTGCAGTGTAAACTTGAGTGTTGATGTGTTTTGCAGTGAGGTGGACCCAGTGTTGTCCAACTCCTCTTCCTTGCGGCCCCTCCAATACTCTTGACTTTCATTAGCAGTGGCAAAAGTGAGCAATTCAAGATCCTTGCCAAGACCAAGAGCTGACATTGCTGCTGACATCTCACTGGATCTCAGAGGTTCGGTTAGGTTCCAAGTGGGGGCCTGGATATGCAAGGCTTACTTGTGCATCACAGATGCCAGTTCCTAATGGATGCAATTTTTAGTAAACATGTATACTAAAAATTCAATTAAAAAGAAAAAACCTTACCATCAAAAATTGATGTGTGGCATACCGAATGCTGTTATCCAGCCATGGGCCCACAGGAGTCATGACACTTCTGATCTCATATTGTGAGACCAACTTGAGAATGGTTTCCACAGCATGTGCACCTCTGCTGGCCACTTGTAGAGCCAGCAAAGCACGCTCTGTGGCTGCTCCACTGGTTTCCCCTTTCTAGTCCTTTGGCATATACAGTGGCTCAAAAAACTGTCCACATGTTTGCATGTTTTACATTACATACCACTCAATGCAATAACCCCTGATCCTAACCCTAGGTGGTGGGTGTATGAAATAAGGTACCCACTCCTGGCCTTCTATCGGCCCAGGAATCAGGTAATATAGATAAGGTTTGATGGAATGTCAGCTATTTTAAAATGATAGGTCATGTGGACAGTTGTTTGACTTTAAGTTTTGATCACATATATTAGACCCTAGATGCTGTAATATCATTACATACATCCATAAAGGGTCCTATTATGTCACCTTTATATGACTGAGTGTCAGCTAACATATATAAACCCCATCCTCCTATGTTTATTCTCTCACCATCATCATGAAATCCATTTCAACCTTGCTAAGACGAAATATAATCTCTCTCTCCTCTCTTGGCCTTTTAACTAGGCAGATTGCCTCCCAGACTGGCCTATAGAAGTCTACTGTGGCTAGGGTACTCCAAGAGATCCAACCTGACAAGGAGAAGCTTCATGCTGGCCATCCTTCTAAGCTTACTCCTACCAACAAATGTGCTATTGTCCAGCAAATCATTACTGGCAAGGCCAAAAATGCAGTCCAGGCTACAAATTTCATCAATTCCATCATTGAACCTCCCATACCCTCACATACAGTGAGAAAAGACCTCAAGGAGGGTGCATTTAAAGGCTGTGATGAAGAAGAAGAAATGTCTTCTTCCAATCAGCCCTAGAAAAAGATGATTTGCCTTTGCTCTCAAGTATCAATAAGGACTGGAAGAGGATTATTTGGTCAGATGAGACCAAAATAAATAGAATTGGGTCAGGTGGACAGGAGTGTATGTGTGGAAAAAGAAGAGAAAGGGCCTAACTGCCAGAGAGGTTAAGGTACAGTCAAGTTTGGAGCAAATTTCCTGATGGTATAGGGTTCAATTGAGTGGGGGCTTTAAGTGAGGTTGAGGGGAGGATGGATGGTGAACAGTATGTGTAAATTCTAGAGGAAGAATTGCTATAACACATGGAGAAATCTGGAATTTCTCAACATGATATCATTTTTCAGCAGAATAATAATCCCAAACATACCTCCAAAAGAGCCCAGAATTGGTTTGAGGAGCAAGGAATCAAGCTTCTGGATTGGCCTGCACAATCTCCAGACCTCAACCCCATTGAACACACTTGGAATCACCTCAAAAGATGTCTCTCAGCTTATAATAGTGCTTCTACAGGAGTTCATCAATTATGGAAAAGGGTGGTGGTAGAGTGGGGGAATATTTCTGTGGAACAGTGTCACAAATGGATAGAAAGCATGCCTAGAAGAGTTGAAGCAGTTATCAAGGGCAAGGGAGCTCATACCAAATACTAGATAGTTGGATTTTTGTAAAGTCAAACAACTGTCCTCATGACCTGTCATTTTAAAATAGCTGGCATTCCATCAAACCTTATCTATATTACCTGATTCCTGAGCCAATAGAAGGCCAGTAGTGTGTACCTCATTTCATACACCCACCACCTAGGGTTAGGATCAGGGGTTATTGCATTGAGTGATATTTAATGTAAAACATGCAAACATGCAGACAGTTTTTTGAGCCACTGTATTTGAGCAAATTGGTATTGGTCAACCTTGGCTGCTTTGGGTATTTTTTCTCATCCCAACCTGACCATGTGTCATGAAAGGGGGTATCCACAAGATGTAGTTGAACACATTCCAGAAGTTCCTTGCACAAGTTCCAGATTAGTGGCAGGGATAGGATGTCAGAATATGTTTCCAAGTGTTGTGCATCAATGAGTGCATGAGTTATAAAGGTGTTATGTGCACCAGTGTTTGGCAAGACTTCCCATTCCACAACACTAGCATGAACAACCTAATAAAGCAATTTGAACATGTCCTTTTGACCCTCTGTCACACAACCTGTGAAAGCCTTGTTATAAATGCTGTTGCTGGCTTTGGGTCAAATGATGTTATGGGGCTTGTCATGTAGTTCCTTGTAGTAGTCAAGCAGAAATGTCTGCAACACATTAATCCATTTGACATTGCCAACTGGCTCCATTAGCTGGCTGTTGAGTTGCCTAGCACTTTGGTGCCATCCTTTAGGGAAAATCTCGCTGAATACACCATGTAATGTGGTAATTGTGATGTGGTGATGAGACTAAAAGAATGAAATGATCTAATTAACTATTTGTTAGCTGCAAAACTGAGTTTTTACAATCAGCAACTTATATTGGTGATAATGTCTTGACACTTTTTAGAATCCTTGATAGCTGCATGTTGATCCAGAAAGGCATCAATTGCAGTCCAGATACAAGTCCAATTCCTGCCCTCTTTACACTTTCCTTCCCAACCAAAGCAGCACATTGGAAAGATCCAATCAACACACTAAACATAATGTTTTTAGCAAACATGTTTACTAAAAATCATAAGTAAATTAAATTACCTCAGCTAGGGAAGGTCCATTATTTGTTACAATTTTACCCCTAAGCGTACCCCGCCACTCGTTTTCCCATGCTCACATGCCCCCGCTGCCCCCGCTGTCTTACAACACCACCCATTGCCCGCTCCCTAGTTGCCTAGTGGATGTCATCCACTTCCCCAGTCCTTCTGTGAGTCTCTGTGCTGCTACACTCAGATAGCCCCTATGTTATTGCCCCGTTGGGCTGGACCTACAGCTGAGCTGTTGTGTCTCCCTTTTCTTTATCCAATGACATTTGGTTCATCACATGACTAGCATGTGACTAGATTACGACATGTCTTGACTAGCGTGCCGAGACCCGTATCCAAGGTCTCCGCTATTCACGTCCCCTTTGCCCTGTGGGCCCCACCTTGTGGACATTGTCACTTCGCATTCAGCACTTCTCATTTGTTGATGATGTCGCCACCTTACTCAGAGCTTCGCTCCCTTGTTACCGGCACTTTGCTGCTTCTCCTTTCGCTGTTATGACTTGACGCAACTCATAACCCCTTGCCCTTGCTGCCACACACAGCTCGGTCTGTGCACAACTATCTATTAGTATATATACCAGTGTACTTAGCATAGTACAGCTTCCCTAGCTAATTCTATGCATCTACCAAGTGCCTAGCAATCTAGCTTATACCCATCCTCTGCCAATAGAGCCAATAAGAGCCTGCTCAATCTCGTCTGGTTGCCACCACACGACATCTTGCCGACACTTGCTCTGCAGAAGCCTGATAGCGTCGTCTACGCGAGTCAGCATCTTCCCGATTAGGCTCGAGCCCCTATTCAAGCGCTCGCTGCTAGTTGTTTCGCACTCCAGCATAACATTATTGATGGAGCTGTTTACTTGAGAGGTAGCAAGGACTGTGATTTGGTTTGTATTCCACAAGCTCATCAAGACTTGCATGCACAGTGTATTAAACAAAGGAAAAGGTGTTGCCAGTATAATACAGCTTTCACTAGTGGGGAAAAAGTCAAGTTGCAGCCATTTTAGTTTCGTCAGCATGTTTCAGATAACAGAAGCAGTGATGTCATGAACGTTGGACATGATGGAGTCTGCATGTTCCTCTGCCTCTTTGTGTTACAGTTTTACCCCTAAGCGTACCCTGCCACTCGTTTTTCCATGCTCACATGTCCCCACCGCCCCCACCGTCCTGCAATGCCACCCATTGCCTGCTCCCTAGTTGCTCATACATTCCCACTGCCCCAGTTATCTTGTGATGCCACCTATCGCCTGTTTCCTAGTCACCAGTGGATGCCATCCACTCCCCCAGTCCTTCTACAATGTCTCAGTACAGCAATACTGAGATAGCCCCTATGCTGTCACTCTGTCGGGCCGGACCTTCAGTTGAGCTGTTGCATTCCTCATTTCTTGACCAATGACATTTGTTACATCATGTGACTAGCATGTGATTAGATTACGATGTGTCTTCACCTACATGCTGAGACCTATATCCAAGGGCTCTGCTGTTCGCATCCCCTTTGCCCTGTGGACCCCACCTCGTGGACATCATCACTTTGTATTCCGCTCTTCTCATTCATTGATGATGTTGCCATCTTACTTGGAGCTTTGCTCCCTCGTTACTGGCACTTTGCTGCTTCTCACTTTGCTGTTATGACTCGAGTCAACTCATAACCCCCTGCCCCCACTGCCATGCACAGCTCGGTCTGTGCACAATATCTATTAGTATATATACATGTACTTAGAGTAGTATGAGTTCCCTAGCTAATTCTACACATCTACCAAGTGCCTAGCAATCTAGCAGTATACCCTTCCTGCCGATAGAGCCGATAAGAGCCTGCTTGATCTTGTCTGGTTGCCACCACACGACATCTCACTGACACTTGCTCTGCAGAAGCCCAATAGCATTGTCTACATGAGTCAGCATCCTTCCGATTAGGCCTGAGCCCCTATTTGACTGCTCACTGCTAGTTGTTTCGCATACCAGCGTAACACTTTGATAATGTGATTGAAATACATGTCAAAGGCTGCTGAGTAGAACTCTATCTCACATGGCTCACTGGATCCAAATAGGTGCATAAAGGGTGACAAGAGTTCTGAAAAAGTATTTTCCCACTTGTCCAGGTAGCTTTCAGGGCCCCCTGACTCCAACACAGATAGCATTGGTTGGGAAATGGATCCAGCAAGAGTATCCAGATTGTTCCTATATGCTTCCTCAATCTGTGAAACAACCTTTGCACACTCCTCAGCTGAGGTGCCAAGATTGGTGACAAGTCCCAAAATACATTGTGATGCAGCTGCAGGGTCTTCCATTTGGTATGAAGATGTGAGATATTCAAAACAGACCACATTGGTTTGAATACGCAAAGAAACAGCTATGAAAAAATATTTTTAGTAAACATGTGTACTAAAAATCCAATTATTCATGTTGTCACATATACCAGTGAGATAGGGATTTAAATTCAATGCAGGAAGGGAAACATTGAGGAGATTGCTGGATTCAAAGCTAACAATTTCAAAGACATGGGCAAACCAAAGTGTGAGGTCTTGATTCTGCAGGATAATGTTTGGACAAGATGTCTTGTTTGTACATGTCTCTCTCCAATCACTAACAAGACACTGGTAAGCATTCATGGCAAGAGGTTCTGTTGACCTGTTCCGATTCTGGCTGCATAAACAGTGTAGGAGATTCTTGAAGAGCTGGGTGTCGGAGTCCTCATGATGGGGCCAAAGTCAATTTGATGATAGCTTGAAGAAAATAAGACCAGCCTCATCTTGCTTTTTGATTTGGTCTGAGATATATATTTTTAGTAAACATGTTTACTAAAAATCAATTAAACTTTGTTTACCAAGATCAAAAACCACTGCGAGCCACACACCCTCTGTGTGCAGCAATGTCTCAAGTCTTTGGATTTTCTTCTCCAAGTCAGCACGAGCTCATGGGGTAGTGGCATCTTTTAACTCCTGATGGACCTCATTTCATTGCCAGACTTCCTTTGCAAACTTGTCCTGCATCAAAGTGACATGGTGGTTTCCATTAATAAGTTCAATTGCTGAACCAGGGGATTGTGCAAGATCCGTCCATTTGATGTGATTGGTGTAAATCACAGCCTTACACTCTGGAACAAGCCCACCAGCAATATAGGATCGCTGGACACCAATTTGGATTGCCTGGTCAGCAACACAGTTGGCCAGCCCATCACTTTCTGCATCCCCCTTCATCAAATGTAGCAGTGTGGGGTCGATGGGATGAGGATTGTAGTTTTGGTGACTAAGGTGTGGTCCAATGCCAAGATTGTCATTATTGCCAACAAAGATGAGGCCAAATCCAAGGTGAACTTCAGAAAGGTTGTCAAGCATATCACTAAGCTTGCAATTTGCATCTTCCTGGCGATTCTGAAATAAACTCATTAGTTGGTATATTAACCCAAATTAAGAAAGGAATCCGAAGTTTTTAGTAAATATGTTTACTAGAAATACACACAAAGCTTTCACAAAAGAATCCAGAGTTTTTAGTAAATATGTTTACTAAAAATACAAATAACAATCAAATTTAGAATGAAAATACAAATCAATCACAATGCAATACAAAATAAAACCATGCAAATAAAGTGAATAATGCATACTTTGCCTTTGTTTGTCAACAAACAATGCAAAACCTGTAAGTTTTGCATATAGAATGTACAAACAGATATATACTAATTTGGTTGTATTTGCAGGCATTTGTATGGGACAAATAGCTGGAAATTAGAGAATAAAAGTTGATAGTGATGGTTGAGAGTCAAGGGGTAAAAATTGTTTCAATCCAGACATCAGGTTTATATACTGTGGGGAACACCTATTGGTATATACTTACCAACATTTGTGACTTGAGTTTAAACAGCACTCATCACATAATCAAGTGTTTACTAATGTGATTATATAATCAGAATTAAGTTTAATGTTAGAGTTTACTTTACAATTGAAACTGAGCTTAAAATTACAAGTCTTCTTTGTGCTAATATAATCATTCATCTTGTTCTTCCATTCACTCCTTCCTATTTGGGTCATTCCATTATAAGAAATCCTTTCCCATGATGTCTAAAGCTTCAGCCAAACAGCTTTTATTTGCTTTGTCAGCACAGCTTAGTAAAGATTTGGCAGGTGATCAAGCTTCTATCAGAGTAAGTTTGTAAAGCATTGGTTTATTCAACATCAAGCTTATGTAATTCAGGTTGATAATCAAGCATGTGATATTGTGAGTCTTTAACATGCTTGCTTACTAAAAACATTCTTAGGTAATACCCCACAGCCACAGGATCAGGTCAGCTTTAGTATACATACATTTGTGAAAAATATTTTAATATCACTCAAGTCTGTTATGCAGCAGCACAATAAGGTAAGCTTTTTAGTACACATGTGTACTAAACATCCAACTTACAATCATACATCATAGATTGCCATGAATACACATGATGAGGTAAGCTCTTTAGTACACATGTGTACTAAAAATCATATTGCACAAGCAGAACAATAAGCCTCAGACTTCTGGCTTGCAGGTCAAATACTTTATTATCTTTCAATACTTATGTTACTAAACTAAGCTGCTTGTGTAATTATAGACTGCCATCGAAGAACTCATTGAGGTATGATTCTTAATGATTCTTAGTATACATGTATACTAACAACTAACATGAAAATCATTTTAACAAGCCTATGAGTTCTCTCTTCAAGGTAAAATATCTCTTCATGGCTAACCATATGTGCTATCAGTCTAATCAGAAGATTTAGCTAAATCAAATATTAGAAACAAATCAAGTACAGGACCCTGAGAAACTCAACATAGCTGTATGTTATTCTCTTTTTGTATTATTTGTGATTCTATGTTGATGGCATAACAAATGACTATAGGTATACAATCCAGATGATGGTCTACTCCATCAGCCTTATTTGGATTCTATCAATGTAGTGATAGATCCAGAGTTGCTTGCTTTCTGCTGCAACCTGTGTCAAATTGCTATGCCACCTTCCTGGATCCCAAATCATATCAACAACCATCACAAGAGCTTCAAAGTTAATATACATGCTCTTCAAGCAATCACTGATGCCAATGACATTTGTGAAGACCTTCCACTTGAGGCAGTGACAAATAATGGTATTATACCATTTAAAGGACTGAAAATCTTACAGGGATTAGCTTGCCCCCAATGTCCACAAGTAGGCAGCACTATCAAATATCTGAAAAAACACCACATAGAAGCTCATCCCAATATGCTGTCTTCTTCAATCTGGCATGTATGCAAAATGCAACAATTCAACAGTAGTGGTTGATATTGCAAATTATGGTGTGTCCTTGAAGAACCAACTTCCACTGAGTCCAATCTGAACATAACTGATAACATTATTCAGAATCTGTGCAATAGTGTTACAGAAACTCACAATAATTCCATGCCTCCAACTGATCAGCGACTTGTTAGCCCTTGGCTGTTAACCACCCAATGTCATGAACATATTGCATGCTATGATGTTTCAAAATTGCATGCCCTTATTGCAATCAAGAAAAATGAAAATGGTTACATGTCAAGAGTATCAGCTGCTGTTTTGGATTATTTCAATGAGGCCATTGCTTTACTGCCAGCTACAGATGAGCTCATTCTAAAAAGACTCAACTCCAAAGATCCACAAAAGCAGTGAGTGGTTTCTACACACATGTATTAAAAATTAACCTTTAATAAACATATAGTGGAATCAATAATACACCATTGCATTGTCATCAAGATCACAATACAATGAAGAAATATGCTGAACCTGTGACCTTCTTGCTTATATTTTTAATCCATGTTCAGAACAGTACAGATTATATGATTCCATTGGCAGGGGATATCACACACAAGATCAAAGCCTTACAAAGTGCTCTTCAATCCATGCTGTTCTGTCTGGAATATGGCTTACTAAATGGAAGAAGATACTCACCAATCCATTCCCATGTCCAACAGAACATCTGCTCATTATTCTTACACTACAAAGTGATGGAAGTCACAAACCACCCAGTGAAGTTACTGGATATTTTGCCAAACTAGAATATTGTATTCGCTTGACATGTCTCAAGGAGATCAAGCAGATTACATCTGAAAGGCTTAATGATAATGATGAAGATGCTTGCAATCAGCTCTCCCCTTGGTTCACTGAACATACAAATTCTCCATTTTCTCAACTCCAGTCTCTGCAGCATCATGCATCCTCCATTGCATATCAAACCATGAGTTTTCCACAGATCTGGTGGATTGATACAGAGCACTGGTCAGAACTTCTCTACAAGGGAGAGTGATTGTGTCTGGACCAATTACAAAGCATGTTTTCCTCAAATGCACAGGCTATTGTGGATCTCTGGAGGGTTAAAGTTCTTCAAGGAGTTAGTGCATGCATGCACTATGAATTTCTTGCAGATGATCTATCCAACAAGACTGTTGGCTACTCTTTTCTTACAGATCACCACAATTCCTATTTTAAAGAAGATCGGGACATCTTGGAAAAGCCCTTCTTTCCAATTCAGCAATTGCTTCCACATTTGGGAGTCACACAAGTTGAAAATGGATTTGGGATATCAGTGCACTAAAGGGATGGCGATATGATTATGCTAATTTTCAAAGCCATTTGCTCTTATGTTGTGAAACTCTTAGCAGCACTCCTGGACATGGCACAGAACTTACTAGTCTATCATTTTGCAACATGAAATATTGACATCAGAACCTTGTCATGTTGGGCTCACACCTTGCTCTATTGTGATTCTATCAAAAAACAAGTGCACTTTCTGGCCAAGACAAATTAATTCCACATGGTCTTGATGCCCTTACATCTGAACTTATTATTCAATCACTAGCTATTGCCCAACCTTTTGCAGAGCTAGCAATTCATCTCTGCTTTCCCAGTCAATCAGGGGTCACTGCCCTCTATCACACCCAACTATTTATCAATGTGTCAAAGCTTTTCACCACAGATAATATCAGCAGCTCTCTCTCATGCCTTAGCCTGCAATATACCAATCTGAAGCTTACTGTTAACTCCTGGCAGCATATTAGCATTGCTTTCAAGCACAAACATGGTCAATTTGCAGAAGACTTAATAGATCTTGATGAAAACAATACAATTGATGCCTTGCAAGCTGGACACTCACATGCAACAGAAAATCAAATTTATGGTTTAAGCCCTGATGCTCTGGCAGATGCCAGTGAAGATATTCTTCCCCTTTTCCTTGATGCTAGCAAGCAATTGCAACTCATTTTGCATATCATACCAAGTGGTCACATTATTCCCTATTCTGAAATCCACACAAAACAATTCAAGGATTTCACAAACCTAGGAAAGTTGGGTGTCAAGTCAATCCAAACAATCAACAAACCATCCATACCACATGCAGCTCCTCTCTCAGAAGACAAAATAGTGGACTCTATTGTTGCAAAACTTGGAAATGAGATATTTCCACATATAGAGTCACAGATCACAGCCAAGATTATTGCTGCCCTTACACCCACAATCCAAGCTGTGATAACAAATGCACTCAAAAACATGCAAATACCAAAATCAGGAGTCAATACATCATGGAAAGAATCTAATCTCATTCCAACACACAATAAAAAAATGACCACCAATGAAGAAGATCTTGATGAACTATATGATGATTTTCCTTCCAATGAAGAAAATCTCTATGGTCTATACAATAATGTACCTGTTCAGGAAAATAGGCCTTATGAAGATAGCACAGCAAAAATAAATCCAGTGATCAATGCAGGTAAGAATTCTTGGTTATTTATATTGGTTACATATTGATTTGGAATTCCAAAAGTTCCTACAATGCAAAACACAAGACATTCCATCACTTCTGGTAAATCCCTATCATGATTATTACATATGTGTACTAACAATATTAGAAAAATCCCCAAGAACATCCCCACCTCCCAATCACCATACTCCCAAGTCAGGTAATAAATATTATCTTATCATCAGATAAGAAACCTACTCAATTAAAATTCTTCCAGCTTATAATCTATCAGTTACTGGTATCACACCACCACCAAATCAATTGGCCAAGAATCAAAGTATATACATACTACTCTCTGTGTTTGGCACATCCAGTATGGCTAACCATATCTGTGATTCTCATTTCAGTGATGATTGATTGGGAAACAAAATCACTTCAAGTTCTGCAACAGGTTTTACACAATCCTATGGCAACATGGAAGTCTACACATCAGAATGATGCCATAGTTGCCATTGCAAAACATCAAACAGATGTCATTGCCTTGCTCAAAACTGGTGGTGGAAAATCAATGCTGGCAATTGTTCCCACCATACTATTTCAGTGCACATGACCTTAAGCCCAGATTGAGAAGAAGAAAGTGTCCCTGCCAAGCAGGACATGTTCTGGTTGAAATCGCTCAAGGTGATGAAAGGTGCATCTTTGTCAGAGTCTCTAATACTCTTAGATAGGTGTAGCAGGGCAGCCATGCCCTCTTTCCATGCCACATGAACGCTACCTCCAGAGGGGAGGTAGACACACACAAAGTGTGCAGGTCATCCAACTGCAGCAAATTTTGAGACTTTAACATAAAGAAGGTAATATACCCTGAAAGCATACCAACTTTATGGGGAACCATGTAGGAAGGTAGGTGGTCATCTACATAAAGTGCCATACCATGGAAACCCTCTTGCCAAGGCTTAACAAAAGAGCAGTACCTGGCAATATGCACAGGGTACTGACCTGTAGACACTAACATTTCCTGTAGTGCAGCTACAGCGACTCGGTTATATGATAGGTAGTCTGCTACCAACAACTTTCTGCTACCAACAACTTCTTTGAAGGAAGACCATTCACATTCAAAGTAAGGATAGAACCACCCTCAGACCTAGACCTTTTAACCAATTTTTCAACAGAGGTCGGTGTATCAATTCTATGATCTTTCCAGAACTGCCAAATCACAAAATGCCACCTATACATGACCCTAGGGTGCCAATCTGGCTGGCACCACCCCAATTGCTGCAAGCAGCACACCATTGATGGAGTATGCTCTTGAGTCAAGTCCCTCAGTACTTGCACAACATGAGCACCCTCTTCCTTTCAAACCCATATATCAATCCTAGGATAAGCATTCTCAAACATAATCCTTTTAAGCTGACCCACAGTGTCCCTTGCCTCCTTTGTCATCATAAAGGCAAGTTCCTGCTATGCTTCATTGACTGTTGTATCTCCTGTGTTGAAGATAATCAATTGTACATAGTCTTTCAGCTTCAATTTAGTGTTGTAAGTATGCATCACTGTGCGTTTTGCATTCAATGGTTCGGGCCCACCACAGCCAACACTCTGCAGCAGGCTCAGGTCACTGGGAGAACCTGAAGAGACTGAACTGAGGGAGGAAGATATCCTCAGGGTGCTTGCTGTTTGAAATGTAGTAGCCATAGAATGAAGTAAAATGTTTACACCCCCTTCAACAACCTTTGGGATATCCAGAGCCAGGCCACTGAGCAGCAACCCAGCCCCATCCAACTGCCGGTCATTTCCAGAGGTGAAACCTGACTTGGGTTAGCCAAAAGAAGACAGTGCTCCCTCACATACGCCATGGAGAGCTTGTCAAAGCAGAGGCCCATGATCCATCCATTTGTCTCAATTAACCAAAAAGGAGTTGGTAAACTTGGAGGTGTACCGTTTCCTGAAACTTACCATGCCATACGCTTAGGCAACTTACAAAAACTCACAAGTTTCATTAACTTGTTTTTTAGCAGGACATGCAGAAGGTTCAAGGAGAGGGGATTTCATACAAATGCGCAATGAAATACAAGTACATACATGGCATACAAAAACAAGCATTCAGAATATGCTATTCAGTTGTCAGATGGAAGAGGGGGTGTGGTGGTGATATCTGTTCACTTCTGGGCTTGCTTGCCCTTTCCTTTTCCACCACCAGCCTTTTGCTGGGACTGCTCCGAGCTGCTTGCCTGGAGCTGTCCACCACCCTGCTGTGGCCCTCCCTGCGTCTGTCCACCCTTCCCTTTACCTCTGTGCTTTCTCTTCTTCAATACGGTGGTGGCCATAGGTGCTTCCTTGGCTTTGTGCTTACCTCCTTGAGGGGGCACTCCTCCAGGGGCCTTCAGCTTCTCTATGTCCGCCCTCAAAAGGGCCACTGCTTCCTTCAAACTTCTAACCTCTTTCTGCACATCCAACAGCACTGGGGTGTCCTTGTGTGACAGTCTACCATTTACAAAAGTGAGGGGGGACAATTGGGCATGGACCCTGACCTTGTTGATCGTGGTGACCAACCTGCATTGAGTGTGCTCATGAAAGCCAGTCAGGCAAAGGGAGTTAGCAAGGTCCATACATAGTGACCACCTTGATCCCTCCAATTTCTTCCTCAAAGTTGCAGCGCTCCACCTTAGGGACAAGGAGGGCGCGAAGGTAGAAGTGCCTCAGAGGGAGATCCTGAGAGTTGACTACAGTCTCTTTAGCTGTCTAGTCCAACAGAACTAAAAAGAGATGCACATACCAGCCCTAAAAAAAGTGGTTCCTTGGTAATGGGCCGCCGCCCAGTCCACCAGATCCACACAATTGGGTTCAGAGACAAAACCCACCTCCCAGCAAACCGACAAGCCCTCCAAATAGCAATCTGAAAAAGTGCAGAGAGCCAACAGGGGCAGCCAAAACGCAGCCATTGAGCCAAAGATGGTGTAATCAACACTAGTGTTACGAATCAAGGCTGCAGCCTCTGAGACCAGGTCTCCCTTTTTTTGTTTCAAGAAGGTAATGATGCCAAAGAGGTCCAGATTGTCTGTGGCATCCTCCGACAGGTCTTTGGTGGAGAAGCTGCCTTCCCCTACTAGAGCATGGTATACATGGCACATGTTCACCAGCGCTGAGACGTTACCCTTTGGGCCAAAGCACAAGTGTTGGAAAACCAATACTGCCTTAAGCTTCTCATTGGTAATGCCTGGGCCCAACATGTAAGTCCACAGGGCTTGGCTCCCAAAATCCACCACATTCTTTGCCTGTTTCTCCCACTTCTTGCCTGCATACTGTCTGGGTGCCGGAGTGCCACCTTCACCTTCTTCGGCCATCTCTTCATCCTCAGAGTCTGACCAATCATAGACGAGACTAACCCCAGTTAACCTAAGGGACCTGCATCCAATCCTATGACAAATACTCACAAAGTAGCATACCACCATTTGGTTGTGCCCACGCCCCATTCAATCACCTCGCTTGTGTTTTCGGCTTCCACCAGGTTAGTGTCACGAATGGGGGGTACTGGCACTGTGAAGTCACAGGCACACTTTTTCCCTCTGCCTGCAGCACCACCTCTCGTGGAGGGCCCAGTGCTACCACTGCGACCATGACCATGCATGGGATTGAATCCTGTGGAAGACATATTTCAAGTAGAAAGTCTGAAATCCAAGGGTATCAGAAATGTCGCTAACAAGGGTTTTTAAGACAAGGAGAGACTTTCCCAGCCGAAGCTGAGAGGGGGGTCCAAAAATTATTTGTTGATGTATGCTAATGTGTATTCCCTGCTGAATAGTCCGAAATGGAGTGCCCACCTCCCACCACTGCCCCTCAGGAGCTCGCTCCATACAAGGCCCCCCAACGTCTCTGTCGAACAGTTATCTCGAACAGATAAGAGACAATTCCAAGGTGAACCAAGATAGTCCCACTAATAACTAACCATCATAACCAAAAGTCCAAAGTGTACCAGGGCAAAGTATCCAGTACAAGCCCCCAGACCAAAGTTCCCCAGTTGAACATTCCAACCCAACATGGGAGGCGGATTTAGCCTACTCTCCTCTGTGGTTATTCTACCACTTTGATCACTAATCCTGGATTGGCATTGCAAGCTTACAGAAATGAAAATCTCTCATCAGATCTTTGAGCCAAGTCAAAATCAAGGTTGATTAAATACTGCCATTAATCTGATTCTGATTTCTGCAGATAAAGCAAAACTTGAATCATGGCATGTAGCTCTTGCAGAGTTCCACCAAATCATCCCTATCACTTGAATGGTTTTTGATGAAGCACATATTGTTCTATTGGCATGCAACTGTCGGGATTCTCTACAACATGTCATTGAGCTTCACCAATATGCTATTCAAGTCATTCTTCTTACAGGTACAATTCCACCTACAAGTGAGGCAGCTCTTAAAGATGCATTTGGAGTAATTCCAAACACAAGAACAATCAGACAGTCTTGTAATCGACCTGAATTGGAATATGTTCAAGAATATTCTCTCATCTCATCTGCAATTTCAAACAAAGTTATGAGACCTTCTAGGTATAGCTAGGTTGCATATAAACCCTAGCATGGGGTTTGGTCTAACCCTAGAAATAAGGGTATACCTCCTGCTGTATCATATACCATGTTGCTGTCCTGGACAGTGAGCTGTGCATGGGTCCTAAGTATACCAAAAGTGTAGTAAAAGTATAGTGAAGTATACCATATGCCATCTTGCCATCCAGGATGGCAGGCCATGCATGGGTCATGAGTGTACCAAAAGTATACCAAAAGTGTAATAAAAGTGTAGTGAAGTGTACCATATTCCATCTCACCATCCAGGATGGTGAGCCATGCATGGGTCATGAAGGTACCAAAAGTGTATTTAAAAAGTATAGTAAAATTGTAGTGTAGTATACCATATTCCATCTCACCATCCAGGATGGCAAGCCATGCATGGGTCATGAGTGTATCAAAAGTGTACCAAAAGTGTAGTTAAAAAGTGTAGTAAAAGTGTAGTGTAGTGTATCATATTCCATCTTGCCATCCAGGATGGCAAGCCATGCATGGGTCATGAGTGTACCAAAAGTGTAGTAAAAAGTATAGTAAAAGTGTAGTGTAGTGTATCATATTCCATCTCGTCGTCCTGGATGGCGAGCCATGCATGGGTCACAAGTGTACTAGAAATGTAGTAAAAAGTGTACCAAAAGTCTCTGAAAAGTCTACCAAAAAAGATAGGAAAGTGTACAAAAAAGCGTAGTAAAAGTGTACTAAGAGTGTACTCTAAGTCTACTCAATGTATACAAAAAGTGTATAAAAGTGTACAAAAAAGCGCAGTAAAAAGGTAGCTACAGTGGACCAAAAGTGTAGAAAAAAGTGTGGTTTTCAATAACCAGGACGACAGCCCGCTGTCCAGGATGGCGAGCCTGCATTGGCGCTGTCGCTTACGTAATGATACCCCACCATGCGCGGCTCGCCGTCCTGGACGGCGGGCACTGCACAGACCCATCCAACTACATAATTTTCTACACTTATGGTGCGCTTTTTTCGACATATTTTTTGCTAGACTTAAGCTACACTCTTGGTACACTTTATTGTTAGAGATTATGATCTGGTCGGATGAAGAAACAGTGATAAACAAAGTTGTAAGCATAATGATCATGTGACAAATTTCCAAACTGGGTGATACATAAGCAAAATACTCGAAAAAAGCTGGCGAGTGTGGGAATATTGAGCGCATTTTTGGCCACTAGACATGATTGTAGATTTGATTAGGATAATGTGTTTCAATGTCTACCCTCAGTGTAGCAAAAAGTGTAGTAAAGTGTAGTAAAAATTGTATTGACATGCATCCCGCCGTCCAGGACGGCGAGACAGACCCGGGGCACGAAAATCACGTGACATAAAAATGTCGCACTCAAAGTGTACACTTTGGCCAGACAATATGGTAGATTTGATTAGGATAAATGTTTCAATGTCTAATGTAGCAAAAAGCATAGTAAAGTGTAGTAAAAGTGTAGCAAAAATTGTAGTGACATGCATCCCACCATCCAGGATGGCGAGACAGTGTTAGAACTTTGTTTTTCTTCTTTACATTTCTCTATGTTTCTATCACATTCTCGATCCTTTCATGTTGTTCTACATTTGCCCTAAAGTCATATCTTTCATATATATATACCTACAAGTTTCATTTCTTGTTCTCTACTTTCTGATTATTGATTTCTCTTAGGTATATATGTCTTGTCGTATTCTCTATCTCGTCTAATATTGATTTCTCTTAGTCTTTGCTTTGAAGTTCCAACATTATCAGAAAGTCACCCCAAGTCTCCTTGTCAACGTTGAGCCTCTGCTCCGAAGACGACTAGGCTACTCCCTCCCCTATCCTTCCGTTCGTCAAGCCGCTGCTCTGAACATGTCTTACAATCTCTTTCATCCCACAACACCCCAGCCCTGGGGGGATCTTGAAGCAACCTCCTCAGTGAACCCCACTTCAGTTTCTGTTACTCCCGATCTCGTTGCACTCCTCCAGCGGTTTAAAGATCAGAATCAAATCCTGTTTTGACAAAACCAAGAACTCCTCAAGTGTAACAATATGTTGGCTCAACAAGTAGGCGACCTCAATGTTTGCATGTCCACAATGGCTGCTCCTCCCCCATCTGATTGACGTTTCACAATCCCCTCCCCTAATTGACCTTCAAC